>PVIW01006414.1:0-87504 GCA_004026585.1 Noctilio leporinus
GTCTTTTTTTGTCTGGGAAGTTCCTTATTTCTCCTTCTATCTTGAATGAGAGCCTTGCTGGGTAGAGTATTCTTGGTTGCATGCCTTTGTTTACCATGACTTGAAATACTTTTTGCCATTCCCTTCTGGCTTGAATTGTTTCTGTTGAATAATCATTTGATAGCCTTATTGGAGCCCCTTTGTATGTTATTTGTCTTTTAAAAATACGGAACGCTTCACGAATTTGCGTGTCATCCTTGCACAGGGGCCATGCTAATCTTCTCTGTATTGTTCCAATTTTTTAGTATATGTGCTGCCAAAGTGAGCACTACTTTTTTAATTTCTGAATTAGTTTCCTATTTTTATAAAATTGGAGAATTCTCATAAAAATACAAATTTGAAGAAAAAGCAGAATATATGGGATAGAACCATAGAGACACATTGAACCCTGATAAGAGTGAGGTCTGACTAAACAGCTGCAGATCCTTGCAGATGGTTTCAGGTCACTATAGTTCCCACCTGGCTGGTGTCACATACTCAGAGACTCTGATCTCTATAAGCATCTGAAACTGAGAATTTTGCAATAGACAATGAAGGGATCCAAGCAACAATAGGTTCTTGTGGTGAGTCAGGAAAAAACAATAGGCATCTGTCTAGTGTAGCTCAGTTGATTGAATAACAGCCTGCTAACCCAAGGGTTGCTGGTTCGATTCCTAGCCAGGGCACATAACCAGGTTGTAAGCCAGGTCTTTAGCCAGATCTGTGGCTGGAGGCAGGTGAAAGGCAACCATACATTGATGTTCCTCTCCCTTTCTTCCTCCCTCCCTTGTCCTCTCTCTAAAAAATATGAATAAAATTTTTAAAAATAAGTGTTTTAAAAAACAATAGGCAGTAACTAACTGATATAACAAATATTCAAATGTTGCTTAGGATCTGCGAGATCTAGCAACTGGGAGACTGGCCTTTAAGCAATAATTTTTACCTCGTTGTCTTGGCACTCCCAAGACAAAGTCATGTCTCCATGACCAGGAGAGGAATGGACAGGTGACTCAAAAGCAACAACAACAAGGGTTCAGGCAAACGCTAGCCTACGAGGTCTGTCCCGAAAATATTGTCTGCACAAGCTTTTAATTACATTGACACTGGCTCAATAATTTCAGGACAGATGTTGTAAGTTAAATGAGGGTCCCAGTGATGGACAAGGAATAGCAAAAAAAAATAACAATAATAACAAAAAGATTTCAAAAACTATGCCACACTGTCATTGTTGACAGTGCAGCACATATAACTTAAAACAGTTCCAGTAGACCTAGCTTGTTCAGTACCCACTGCCTTAGGTCAAGGTTGTTGGAACCTGGCAGTGAGTCCTCGCTGCAGATAGAGCTTCAGGAAACCACTGTTGCTGTGCAGATGAGAATGGATGCAGAGACACAAGTCTGAGCTGTGATAGCTCTGATTCTGTGAATAGAGCTCCAGAATGCCGGTGTAGCAAACACAACTCATGGTTTAATCTTGATGACAAAACATTTTACGTTGTGGGGACAGAGAAGAGAGAGTCAAGTACAACAGTTTTTTTTTTTTTTTTTGGAGACAGTGCATATTTTTTACATGTGCATACTTTTGGTACAGCCAGTGCATACCAAAGTCCCTTCTGTCCAAGGACTTTATTCTCAGAATAGCTTATTATGAGGTTAAATTAAAGAAACATGTTTTCCCACAGGATACCTTAAAACACCAGGTAACACTGACATTTATCTAGCAACCTTATGAAGACGACACTTACCCTCTTTTTATGTAATATAGCAAGTCATTCCAGCAACCCTAGACCTTAACTGAAGTTACATGATAAATGTCCAGTATCATTATCTGAAATGTCCTTGAATTCACAAGGTTAGTGTCAGATATGAGGACCTGGACAGTAAACCATGCCCTTTGTCTACACTGACATTTGACTAATGTCATCAACCTAAGAGGGAATCTCTCTAGCAACCGAGTCTGAGGCAGACATTACAGGGGAGCAGCAAATGATACAACTGTAGAGTAATATCTGGATGATCTGGGATAAAACACTGGGTGCTTCACATCCTCATACATAAAATAAATTTCACATTATATATCTATTGCCAGAGTTGTTATGAAGATTGCTTGAATAAAGCATATAAAATATTTAGATGTAATTTTTACTAAATAAATATTGACAACGACGACAATAATGATGATGATGTCATGGTGACAACCAGGTGGACTACAGTTAGAAGAAAACCAAATTTAACACTGCCCAGAATACGTACAATGAAGAATTTTGAGGATTAGATTATAGCAATTATTTTAGTTGGTAGATCAGGCCAGGTGGATACATGGTTTCTCCTAACTCCTGTTTATCCATCTAGTCTCAGGTTTGATTCCACTCCTAGGAAACACTCTCTGACACACTAAATGGAGACAGATGCTTCAGCTTTTGTGTTCAGGATATTCTATTCTTCTTATACCCCTTTTTATGCCTCATTGTGAGGAACTATTTTATTATCTAGTCTCTATCTCAGTAAACTATAAACTCTATGAAAGTTGGGATCATTATAATTTATGATCCACACCAAGTACAGCATTAAGCAGATAAAAGGTTCTCACTAAATACTTGCCTAATATATGAATTAAATATTATATTAATTGGCGCAGTATACCTACTTGCTTATCTCCAAACTCAGGTTAGAGTTCCATGTGTAAAGCCATTGGATATCAAACCTGTAGCATTCAGAACTGGTGTGATAATTTCCAATTTAAATCTAATCTGAAAGTACGATAAAATAAAAGTATAAGATTGTTGGTATTATATAAAACCAGAACTAATTTGAGAGCTTTATAACTTCCCATGTTCGGAAATTAAGAGGGTGATTACCTATGTATTAGAAGGCTAGAAATATTTGCCAGTCTTGGAATCATAAGGAAATGTTTACTTACATGCAATACATTACAACACTTAATTATTCATTTGCACAGCAACTATTTCAGCAGCTCTTATCCAACATTTGAATAGTGACATGATTAATATGGTCCTTTGTTTCCATGGAGACTATATTCAGGAGAGAAAGAAAGAAAACAAGGAAACAAGACACCAAGCAAAAGTCAGTTTTTGCCTGTGCTCTACCCAGAGCCACCCACATGAGCTTCTAGAGGGTCTGCAGGAGGCTGCCGCTGCACTGGGCTTGGCAGTGCCCAGGTGAGGCCAAACTGCAAACCAATGCTAGCTGATGCCGGAGCTGGGTCTGGGGACATTTAGGGAGAGGTATGGAGCACACTGAGGCCAGATGCTACTTGTCTAAGAGATTTTAGGAAAGTCTGAATTATGAGCCAAGACAGGCCATTTGTATCAGAAGCCACTTAAACAAGTTTGGGTGGGCCCACAAGTTGGGTGTGTGTGTCTAGAAATTACCCAGGGTGGGGAAAACAGTGTGAGCTTTTGTGAAAGCCACGATAAACTAGATCATATTATGCTAAGTGAAATTAGACAGTCTGAGAAAGAAAAGTACCACCTGATTTTATTTATATGTGGAATCTAATGAAAGAAACTAACAAAATAGAAACAGACTTGTGGAGAGAGAGAACAGACTGACAGCTGTCAGAGGGGAGGGGGTTGGGATGTGAGTGAAAGATGAAGGAATGAGTGGGGAAAGTAGAAATGGTAGAGAGGGGAACAAATGGTGATGGAAGGAGACTTCACTCAGGGTGTGAACACAGTACAATATACAGATGATGTATTATAGAATCGTACACTTGAAGCCTATCCAATTTTATTAAACAAGGTCACCCAAAAAAATTCAGTTAAATAAAATCAAAGAAATAAAGTGAGAAAAACAAGAAAAGAAAAAATAAACTAAGCAAGTGGTATGTCAGATACTGAAGAGTTCCCTGGAAGAATTAAAGAGCGGCCAACGGAATGCAGAGGACTGGGATGGAATGAATTTTCATCATGGATGACTCCTTTGAGGAAGTCTTCTCGTTCCAGAGATGAACAATGAGAAGATTTTTACCACTGAAAACAGCTAGGAACACCATCCAGGCAAAAGAAACAACATGCATAAAGGCTCTAGAAGGGAGTGTGTGTTACATAAGCAAAGGACTGGAGAGGAAAAATGCCTAGAGCAAGAGGGAGAGAAAGGGGGAGAGTGGAGTGAAATAATGTCAGAGAAGGAAGAGCATCTAGATCCTTTAGGTTTTGTGCAGCATAGCAATTAGGATGTTATTCATATTCCAATGGAAATCCATGGGATTTTTTCAGCATCATTTAGATTCTAAAAAAAAATCATGGTTATTATAAGGAGAATGTACCCGTTCTGTTATGGATGCTGACTGCATGCACATTACATATGCACTTCAGACATCATTAATAATGATGTTGCTAGAGGTTTCGCCTTTTTGAAAATACTACATAATGATTTCCAAATCCTTCTCGCAGAACATTACAGTCCAATTGTTCTCTTTTCTCCAACATCCCCAAAATGATTTTGTTGCCAGATCAATGAAAACAGTCTTAATTAAGGCAGTGTGGGTCACATTTCACATCAAAGACAGCTAATTTAAATTGGGATCAAAAATCACGAAAGTATAGAAAAGTCTCCTACAATAACTCTCGTTTAGGTAGCACCAAAATCACAAATCATCTCACAGAGGCGGCAAGGTCGTTCACAGGCAATTTCCCAAGACGTCCCTTCAGAGTCTGAACACTTCCATGCAAAATGTGACCTCCCATGTTATTTTTTGGGGTTGTTTGCAACTGATTGAAATTCAGGTTAAGGAAACTGAAATTATATGGTTTATTTTTTTCTGATTTCATTTGTTTTCTCACCAGAAAACTTTGGGGACACACTTAGATGTTACCTTCTGTTCCTGCAATGTGTTGTCAGAATGAGGTTATAATTGATGCTGGCTCTCAAGCCAGCTCTGACTTATTGTCCATGGCAGAGTTTAGCTCACAGCATTTGGCCATTTGTTATAAATTCATACAAAGTTTTACAAGTAGGTATCCTTGATGTCTTCTTACGCTATTATCTTTAAATGCCTATAACAAGTGCTGACAATTCTGGGTTATATGGAGATTTGAGCAGGCCTCTAGGTTATTCTCCTTATTTTGAGCTCATAAATAAAACATGTATTATATGTTCCATCAGTTATTTCAAAATAAATCATATTCTGTTTTTTCCTTTCTGAAAAGAGTTATTTCTATGTATTCTATGTTGGGCTAGGTAATGGTTTGTGGAAGTTGGATAAGACATGGCTGCTTATTTTAAGGGGTATAAAGCATAGTGAGGAAGATAGCAATTTAACAATTACATGTTATATATGAGAACTAAATGTTCTAAGGGACATTAACCCCCTTTTTTTCTTTCTCCCCCTCAAAGCAATGTGGAATCTGGATCACTGGGGACATTAGGTGAAACTTCAACAAGACTGGATGATAAATAGAATTAAGTATGTGAAGAGTAAATCTCTACTGTACATGGGGAGGAAGGCAGGATGGGAATTCAGGGTAAAGATTGCAGGAGGAAGACTACATCTACTCACTGGGTCAGAAGGAAAGGAGGAAAGTTGATAAGTAAAGAGACTGGATACTGTTCTACTGTGGGAAGAGTTGGGGTGCCCACAATGATATCAGAAAGTATGAGGTTAGATTATCTATGGAGAGAGAGGGAGTTGAAGTAAGGGAGTTGGGGCAAAGACATACTGTTTGAATGGCCATCATGGTAAATAGGAGTCCAGAAGTTTAGGCTGGAAAGTGAAAGTGAATAGTTTGTCAGAAAATGTCATGGTCATAGTCTTGGAAGTTTTAATAGAAAAGTAGTTATACTTACATTATATACTAAAATAATTATAATTTGGGATGAATCAACACAGGTGGCTATTTTTACCACATTAATAAAATGGAATTAGTACAAAAGACTTGCATGTTTTAAAGATACCCATGATTCTGTGATTCAGTGGTAACAACTTACATACAATTTGTCCACATGGGATTTTACTGTACATCTAACCTCCGCTTTGATCTGTCCCACCATTTAGTTTCCCCATCACTCCCCATATCCCACCTACCCAATCACCAGTTTTTTGTCCTAACATGGCTCCCCCCAAATCCAGTTCCCTATAAGAATTAAGACTTTAAATGGTTATCACCTAATTATCAAGGTAATAAACTCAGAGGAGAGAAATTTTTACTTTTCCCTTTTGTTTCCTCTATAGAAAAATTCTCAACCAAGCCTTACATTAAAATACACCATTGGCTTGTCTCCACACCTAAACAATCATGATAACTGCCTGGAAGTGGAGACTGGGCATCAGTGTTTGGGGGAAATTCTTCAGGAAATTTTAATGTGCAGCTGTATCAACCAAGTGTTAGTCCCTAGTTGGGATACAGAGAAAAGCAGTGTCTTTCAGAAGTTTTTTCATATAAGAAGAAAACTAGCCAATTTAATACCAAACTGCAAAAGCACAAACATCCCAACTTTTCCTTCTCTTGCAACAGAGGGGTCAATGTCCTTGAAATCACAAAGGATATTTTAGAGCTAAGTATAATCAACAATGGTGCAATTTAAATAAAGCTTATTTGCTGGAACATTCACACATGTTGTCAATCTGACTATTGCATCCTTTTAATTTATTAAAAAGAAAAAAAAATAGTAAGGGTTCTAGTGAACTATAATCTTTTCATGCCATTTTCTAAAAGGCATAAAAGGTAACCAAACAGAAAAAAAAAACCAAAAACAATTACACTGAAACAATGTTCTGACCTTAATAATCACACATTGAAAATACTTTTATCTGGAAAAGCCATTAGGAGAAACTGTGAACAAGGTGAAAACAGCTTTTGTGCGTTTGGATAATAGTAACTCAGCAGGACCATGAAAGTAAAGTCTTAGTAAACCTACAGTTCTTCTGCACAGAGTAACTCTTTGACTCCTGGCTTCAAAATGTTCTGTTCTCAATCTGGAATACAATAAGACAGCTATCTATTCAGCTTTTATGATCATTGCACTTTTTACTGGGATGTGTTAGACACTATATATAAACCCATTAAAATATATCAAGGTATATTCCATTTATAGCAATAACTAATTTTGCCCTAGCTGGTGGCACAGTGGATAAGGCACCAGCCTGCAAACCCAAAGGTTGCTGATTCTATTCACAGCCAGGGCACATAACCAGGTTGCAAGCCAGGTCTCCAGGCAGGTCCGTAGCTGGAGGCAGGTGAAAGGTAACCATACATTGATGTATCTCTCCCTCTCTGCCTCTCTCCCTTCCCCTCTCTCTAAAAATAATAAATAAAATCTTTAAAAAAAATGAAATAACTAATTTTGCTACTGATAATCTCTACCATGTCAAGGGGTAGACTAGGCATTTGAAGGAAGATGAAGAGCAAAATGGATTTAGCTTTTTCCCTATCAACTTAGGGCTTCAGGCTTTCTTTCTTCTCCACCCTCACCCCACTTAGCAATAGCATCCCTGCAACTTCTCTCATGATAACACAAAACTCAAGCAGTACCTCCTTTTTTTGAAATCTGTGGTTCTGGAAGTTTTCCCCTTCCATGTCTTTCTTTTCCCTCTCTCATAATAAAGTGTTCCTTTAGCTAGCTAACATCAAGAAAGAATATAATCATTTAAAATAAATTTAAATTCTTGGGAAAAAGTCACAGAATTACATTAAACATACTTTAGGAAATAAAAAAGGAACATTTTGAATAAATTCACCATGCTGATAAAGCATGCATCATCATTTTGGTTTTACATTTTTGTGTTTGTATCATATTCATGAATAATTTTATACACCTTTTCAGTTGAGCCTCCTTTCCTAACAATCTTTACCTGTTTCTCTCCTCATAACCCTAAGTAAACAGCTGGTTAATGGTGGAAATAAAACTCTAATCTAAAATTCAGTTTGACTCCTAATCAGCCATTTCTTATCCCCTTTGCCAGCATTTTCTTTAGAGTTACAACAGAAATTGAAAGCTTGTTTAGAGGTTTGACCTTATGACATACAGCTAATCATTTCCCTGTCTTGAACAATTCTATTTTCTGTTAGGGAACTTTGTCCTTGTCCCCAAATCTGTTGCAGCAAGAGGGGCAAATATGGATCATGAAGAGACACTAACTGCACTATCCCTACTGTCAATTAAGTACAGGCCACTCTGCTGAGAAACGGGATAACAGACAGGGCAGCCCCCATGGCCTGTGAGGTACAATGGATGTGACAGTGTAATCACCCTACACTAAAGACTTCATCAGAGAAAAGCCCTTCTGAATCCTAATAGTACTGAAGGTCTATCCAACAGCAAAAAAGAGAGCCCAGGTAGAATAACTCAACATGCTGAACTAGATACAGATATATTGAAAAAGCTAAACACTGAGGAAGGTGAGTCTACCAGAAAAGAAACAGATTGTATGCTCAGGTCTACAACTACAAAGACAAACAAAGAATATTGTTGCCAGAGACTATGTGCTAGGATGATGCAAGAGCTGAAGAGAGAGAGAAGGATCCCCAGTAGGTACTAGAACCATAAAAGAGAAAATAGGCACTGGCCAAATCAGTACCAAAGCAAGGGAGAGCTAATGAGTCATATAGAGGCTTCTTCTCTTTGCTCACTCTCCTGTCAGTGCTTGTTAATTGGAAGCATCAGGGAAGAAACCACTGGGTGAGTGATCTGAAAGGGAAGTGGGTTTGCGAGCAAGTGGGCAAGTGGCTGAACCAGCTTTCAATACATTTGTGATGTGATTCTATAAATAAAGTATTTAAAGAAAATCAAATACTTATTATCTTTATTCAGTAGATCTAAAGGAATATATTGCTTACTGGTTTCAGTAATTATCGCCATTTTAACTCTACTGCTAGTGTTCTTCACAAAGTTGGTTGGTTTACAAATCCACTTTGACTAACCATGGTCAGTCAATGGTTAGATATGGTAAAGGGACCATCAAAGGGTTTCATACATGTAGCCATGTCTCTCAATATTTTAAACCTACTAAAGCAGGCATCATTAAATCCCCCTTAAATATTTCCTAGATAGGTCAAATCTTTCACCAACCTTCATGTTACATTAAATGTAATATTAATAAAACTGTAATCCTTATATTATTATATGCAACTGTATTCCACAATTTGCCAATTTAAGTAAAGCTTTATTGTTTGCTATCATGTTCATTAATTCTTCATGAAAATTTCCTTCCCATTAATAAGCTCTTTATGGATAGAAAAAAATAAGCAATATGTCCATTAGCTGTAGTTTCCATATAAGTAATAATAATTTTTCTTTGTATCCACTGGATCATATAATGAACTTCACTGCATTTCACTTAAATACAGAATATATACTATTTGAAGATTTTTATCTTTTCAAATTTTGTTCCAAGGTTGCCAATTAATTTAGTAATCAAAATTAATTGTTCTTAATTGGTGGCATAGCAACACCAACACCAGTTAATTAGAAAGTAAAAGCACTGGTAAGTCATTCTGTCAAAAAATTTCTTAAATGTAATTTTTACTTTGAAGTACTGTCAACATCAACTCTGCTTTGTGACATAGAAATATGTTCTCTTGCCAATGCTTAAGAAGTGCTACCAATCTGATAAGTGTGTGGGCAGTGCAGACTAATGGTCAAAAGCAAGAACTCCAGAGCTACATGGATTATATTTGAATCTTAACCAGCTTCTTAACTCATTGTGTCACCTTGTCATGTCTCTTAACCTCTCTTGGCCTCAACTTTCTCATCGACAAAGTGCACATGGTGATAACAGCACCTATGTCATAGGGTTGTCTTTAAGAACAAATTATATTAAGCACATATAGAAGTGCCTAGCACATGATATACTTTTAATAATGTTAGCTGCTATCCTTCAACTGTGAGAGAATTTGAAACCAGGCCCTACCAATAGCAAAAGATAAAAAGAACTTCATCATCACCTGTCCTTTCCCAGTACATACTGAGGTCTATAACATCCAACCTCAGGACTCCCACAACCTATCTGGGGCTAATGGGATAGGTTAAACTATCTCTTTCTGTTACCTGCCAACTAGCTTCAGTTTGGATATGCTAGAGATTCTAGAAGATCTGGGGGAAGTCCTAATTGATTCTCTGTCTGATGGAACTCTAGCAGAGAGAAAACTTCTTTGCCTCATGTATCCTAGAAAGAAAGATATGGAAGACATAGGAATAAATGTGAAACTAACGTGTCAGTTGGCCATTCAGCCCCTGCAATAAAATGTTGTCCTGATTTGTAGAGGAAGCTAAAATGAAGAGACACAATACGACATTATGTCTATAGTTGCAACATTGTCTTGTGCACTTAAAAAATGTTAAGAGGGTAGATCTTATTTTAAGTATGCTTATCAGAATGTAGTCCTCCTCGAATTACACAGATGCTGTGGGGTTGGCATCCTGAAGAAGTAGTCTCTTAGCTTTATTCCAGAGTAACATAATTTTATGTTAATTGGCCTCATAATATGTTATTTTACTAAATAAACTAAAGTCTGATTTGTCTGAATGAGATCAAATCAAAGTCCCATATAATTAATTGGTTTATGCCATATCTAATAATTTTCCTAATATCTCTTTTTAGTAAACTGATAGGGATTAACCACATATTCCAGATGTGGATTAATGTAGTCATCTTTGGTTGGCTACTACTTTATCCTTTAACTTAAGCAAACTTTATGTTTTAATAATAGGATTTTTTTCATTTAACAAGATTACTCTTAAAATTTGAACAATTATTTATGTTCAAAAATAAAACACATTTTAAGAGGGGGAAAAATGTTAGAAAAGAGAAATGAAAGAAAAAATTATTTCAGAAGAATGTTTTGAAGGGATGAGGTCAGGGTAAAAGCAATCATTCCTAAAACCTGTGGCCTTTCCAAGTAAAAAGGTGTTTTAAAATGCTTCATTAATGAGAAAAGTAGCTTGGCCTAAAATACATCTCAAAGTTATGGGGTACAATTACTTCTATGCCCAGTTGCATTGCTTGCCTTTAAGAAAATGTCATAGACTTTTAATTAGAAGGTACTCTCACACTATATCTTCAAGAGGCTAGAATTATGACCTATTTTTTTTTCTTTAACTATTCTTGGCATTTCATCATTAAAAACAAATTGGCTTATTTTATCATACTTTGAGCAAAAATGAATTGAAGCCTTACTTTTGGGGTAAAACTTTGAGGCTGAGCTCCTGTCATTTTTATTTGAAATGACTACCAGGTCCTTTTTAAACATCACAGTAGAGAACAGCTTCAGATCTGGCTAAAGTTCCAAACTTTCCTTTCTTTCATAGTTTAATTGAACTTGGGTCAGTCTAGTTTCTTTGCAATGGCTGATCTTAATTGCCACTGAGGAATGTCAACTATGCTAAAACCTCATAGCTTTTCAACTGCATGTGCAATCTTAATTAGTGAAAAGTTTGAAATAATGTATAAATACCTTTTTTCTTTAGAATTACTATTGCTAATAAGACCATGCCAAATTATCCATCAACTAGAAGATGCCCCCTACATACATGATTTGATCTTTGGTCCTATTCCTTGCTATGTTGCACGCAGACTGATGGCATACAATAAAGACCTGAATCTTCTATCCTTTATGGAAAAGCTGAAGACTATGATGTTTTGAAAAGCCTTCCCACTGCAATAAACTAGAAAACATGATTAGTAAAGGATTTTGGGGCTTTCAAAAAGGTAATGGAAATCTTCCTGGACCAAGAATGAGGTGAAATATGCTCAATAGCATTGCCAGAATATGAAGTAGAAAATGGGTGCACCTGGTTTCAAAAACATCCCAGATTTTTTTTTTTTTTAATTTTAGGTTTAAATAAATGAAAGCTTATCATTTTTATGCTAACTTGAAGGCAAGGCTATTAAAGTGAGTTTTAGAAGAAATCATAAGGGGCTAATTTGAAGACATATAATATATTTGTAAATAGCGGTATTTACTTAAAATGTCCCCTGCAAGGTAGTTTTCACCTAAGCAGGTAAAGCTAAGCTCTCTAGATTTGCATTCTCTGTTTGAAAGGGTGACCATGGGATATGAGCACAGAAATTAGCCTAGTTACAGCAGGCATGCTTCAAAGGATTTGAAACTTAACCCATGCATCATAGTCACTTGAAGAGATTTTTGCAAAACTGGGAAGGCATATCTTAGATCAATAAATTGGGATTTCCAAA
Organism: Noctilio leporinus; assembly: GCA_004026585.1. Lineage (NCBI taxonomy): Eukaryota > Metazoa > Chordata > Mammalia > Chiroptera > Noctilionidae > Noctilio > Noctilio leporinus. The sequence continues at coordinate 12,172 of PVIW01006414.1, forward strand.
AATAGTTCAGAACTGGTACCCAGGCACTTATTGTTCTCTTAAAAACAAACAAACAAACAAAACACAAAACAAACAAACCCCCCCCCCCACACACAAGATCTTCAGGTGACTTTGATGCACAATTAATTTTGTCAAGCATTTTTTATCTTTTGATGGAGAGCCATGTTTACTTAACTTGATTACTTTACTGCAATTTTTAAGTCAGCCTATTTATTCTAAATATGAACATTTAATAATAGCTATCTGGTTTATTAAGTCACACTCCGTTTATATCAAAATGGGAATAACTTGGGCAACATCACAGAATGAACAACATATATTTATTAAGCCTTTAGTTTGAAGATAATGTACAAGTAATATAAACTGTGTTTCTGGAACTGAGTCATATTATTCCTCACTTAAGCTAGAGCCAGAACTGTCAAGGCTGACACTGCTGCCTGTTTTGGGGGAGTCACATTGATTTTGCTCCATTTACTACTCCCAAGGACTGTGCCATGTCTCATCACTTCTACTTCAGAATGGTTTCTTTCCTTCCTAGGTGCTTTTATACCAATTCTAGATAAACTATAAGGCTTTCTACCTGTAGTAACTAAAAATTAATATGTGATGCACAGTCTTTACCAATCCCAATTTTATATAATGATAGAACATATTTATATAATTTGATTCCCAAATAAGTGCAGTGAAATTGACATTCTATTAGAGTCTCCTTTGTTGGCTACTATACCCACAGCACAGCATTTGCTACGTAACAGAAGTTCAATAAATGCTGATTAAATATAACTGAACTCTATTTGTCCTAAATGTACTACTCATATTAGAGTTTTTTTTGGATATGTATTCAGATCTTTTATTTTCAGTGGAAGCTGAAATTACCTCTGAATTCTCTATATCATTGCCACGTATTCCTGAAACTTACCTGCTTTTGATTAACCCTGTGATAATAGAAATGGTTTTAAGGAATGCCCAATGTTTAATGAAGGTCAAAGAGTTTCTAAGTTGAAAAAGATTTGGAGGTGTTTCAGATATTTTTACCAAATATCTCAAACCACTAAGTCCATGGTCCTTTCTTGGTAACAAAATCAGACATTTCTCCTAGCTTAAGTAGCCACTTAAGCATTTCATGCTACGTATCCAGCTTCACAGGAGCAACAATTTCTGTAAGCTTGGATAAGGCGGCTTTTGCAACACTGTGCAAAACTTGTGAGGCCTGCATTGAAAAAATAGTGCCAGATACCAGGAAAAGAATTATTGATATTGAGGTTATAAAAAAGAACAATGGAATTCTGCCCTGAAAGGGTTCAAAATATAGTGAGGCAGATGCAATGAAAACAAATCAAATATACACATCTGATAAGTGCCAGGCATTGCCAAAGTAGCATAAAATGGTATTCTATTGAAATCTCTATGAACAATGTTAAAATCAGATTTTTGCCACAGGTTTCTTTCTTGATAAATGATTAGGCATGCTGAAAATTGATTCCTTCCTGCTGAAATGTCATAAAAGAGGCAAGAGGAATCCTATAACTTTTAGTCTAACACTTTATTGAATACTTTGGATGGGGAGGAGAACTGCTGTATTTCTCTCAATGTGTTTGGATTTGGGAGCACTGATTCTGTGATAAGAGCAACACCAGAACCATTGAAAAGCAGGGTTTACGACATCAGGTCTTCTTAGAAAACATTTTGCATACATCATGGCAAAAGCAACTTGAGGGTTTGAGCCATGCCCTTGACTATTAGCAGCTATATGATTTCAGAGAAGTCACTTTGAGGACAGTAACAACATTTAATGTTCCCAACTTGTCTATGTTGTGCCTGGCACTCCACTAAGTGTGCCCACATAGTAACTTGCTTTTCTTTTCTTCTCTCAACAAATGTTTATTAAATTTTTATTAGATACAGCATAGGGAATATATTATATAGAGAGCAATGTTAGTCTTGCAATTCTCCATCAATGTTTTTAGTTAATTAATTAATAATGCTTGTACACATTTTAATTACACACTGTATATAAATAAGTAATTACTATTTGCCTAGAGCTATATATGCTATGGTAAAAACAAATAAGGTACATATTATGGCCTTGTCCTAGATAGGCAGAAAAATAAAAATGTAGGTGAAAACTGAGCCACCAAAATTATTTGTCTTTGCTTTTGGTCTACGCTAGCCTTTAAAATATACTTTATAGGTAAACATGCTATTCACCTCCTCCTACAACCATAATAAAATTACAAGTAAATTACAGAACCATCATTTAGAACCACCTGAAATCTTGCTGAATGGAAGTTCTACAATAGGGAGTTAATGAAGCAGTGTAGGAATTGGTAGGAAGAGCTGAGACATAGACTGAGCCAGTCCCACACATATGCGCAGTAGATGAAAATGAAGAGGGATATCTTGGCTGTGGATATCTTCCCTGAGCAGCAAGAGGTCCCAGCGCCACACTAGGCCTGCCAGTCCAAGGTTCAAGTGCTGGGAAAAGAAGTTTCCACTACTTCTGACTGTTAAAACAGTGGTAAGAAGGCTGAGGAAGATGGAGGCTTCTAAAGTCACAAGCAGTTTTTCTTAAAAGGCCCATGCACAGACTGAGTTGGACTGACTCCCTCTGAGCTCCAGCAACTTTCTCCCAGTCAGGAGCACTGACAGAGGCCATTATTCCTTAAATGAGCCCTTCCTTCAACCCACAGACCCTGCTGGTAGACAACTTATCTGAGACCTGGCTTCCACATTGCCCCCCTCTGGTGATTATCTGAAACGCAGGCCTACCCAAGCTGTTTCCAGTAGCTTTTCGGAAAATATTCAAAAGCTAGTCTGTCTGGGCTCAGGCTTCAGATTTTTCTAAAATATCTCCAAAAAGAAGCATCTGTTCCCAGTGAGCCCTGTATTCCTCACTGAGTGGCCACAGACCACTAGCAGCAGCTAGCCTTGGTGCATAACTTGTCCTTGCCTGGTGCTTCTAAGCTTAGCACAAGTAGCAACCATCTGCAGGTTGCTTTGCAGCTCATTCCAGGTGGTCCCTGGTAGGACACATGTGGCAGCTCAAATTGGCCTGAACTTATGGGAGGCTCTAGAGCCAGCACATCCAATGGACAGCTTTAGACTACATCAAAGCATAACCACTCAATCACCTCCACTGGCAGCACATTGAAGGGGCAAACACCACAGGAATCAGAGTTTTGCTGAAGCAAGTCTTGCTCTGTCAGGTAGGACCCTGCATAGCCAGTCCTAGCAGCTGATCAACCTTGGGGTAATTACTTCCTATTGGCATGCCAATAGCAATTAAGACTCAACTACACTGGAAAGATGTACACAGAACACCAAGGGAGACATACCTTGAGTGCCCAGCGTAGGAGATCAGGAATGATGTGCCTTTAGAAACAACAAAAGTTCCACTATATTAGGCCACTCTACCAATCCTGGGAGTCATAGCAGCTCTACCTAATACATAGAAACAAGCACTGGGAAGCTGCCTAAATGAGGAGACAGAAAACATGTCCTATTAAATACAAGGAATTTTTAGCACTTTAAGTTATATCTAATTTTATCTGTAATAGACATATTAGTAGGACTATTAAATAAAAAACAGACATTAACACAAATAGGACTGTGTGCTTATTTATTTTAATTGGGGACATGGAGCATAAATGGACCTTTATGTATTTCTATATTCTAGAGAAAGTGATATTTAATCATTGTAATAATGAAGCAGAGATAGAAGCTATATCTGATCTTTTTCACTTGTATTCTTGCTTTGTGATCTCTAATGTTACATGGCTTTATCTTACCCAGGGTAGAAAGAGTAGAAGGAAAGAACTCTCTGACGGACATGGGTAAAAGTTATTGCCTTTAAGAAAAGTTTGTCAAATAAAATAAAATTAATTTGTGGAGCTTAATTAGTGAAACACTTATTCTCAAGTATCTGTTTTCCCTCGCATGGCAAATATCTATTCCATAAACTTTTCTTTTAACATACTATTCTGAAAACTACTATTCTGAAAACATATGTCTACAAAGGGAGAATACACTAATACTTGAGAGTGACTTTAAGATGATGGATTTTAGACCGAGTGCATACCCAAACCTCTAAGATCTGAACTTAATCCTCCATTCAATATCCACTATCTCTTTCTCTCGGTCCCATTTTATATTTTTAATGTGTTGCCTTATACTACTATATGGAAAGTTAATGAAACATTTTTTTCCATTGACAGTTATTCCTAGCCATACCTAGAGATAAGCTGATTTGGGTTAATAGCACTGCCACCTGATTTTATACTTCTCAGTGCTAGTTGTTTCTAATACTACCTGTCTTCCCAGAGTAATACCTAAATCACTTTTTTTCTGCCCTCAATCCTAGTTTTACTGGTGTTAGAAGCAATCTGCTTTAAGAATTTATTGTACAACCTCCAAGAGACAAAAGGAAAAAAAGTTGCACTTTTATGGATTTCCAAATTGCCATAGCTCACACTAAATGTTTAGTTTATTTTAATATTACTGCTAATGTGTTTTGTTGAGTGAAATAAATTTAGCACTAATGAGCAAATTTTGAAAGTTTAAGAATACAATTTAATTAATGATTCAATGTAATCTCTACAAAAATGACTTTAAGAGGCCAAGGAGTCATTTAGTAGGAGGGAAACCATGAGGAGACAATGGAGCAAAAAATAAATAGGTGAATGCAATTATGATTTTTACATTAGCAATTAATCAAGGAACCTTGTTTCTTTTCAACATCACAGGCAGAGGTGTAAAATGACCACATTAGGTCAAATTAATTATAAACATGCTCCAGACTAATTATTTTATTAAATTAACACATTGTTGACTACCAATTTTATAGCAAAATCTAGTATTTGGGCTTGAAAACATGAGTTTTTTCATGACCAGTCAGCAATGTGTTAATTCAACAGTTGTCCTGGTCCATAATAAGGTAACACAAGTCCATTCCATCCTAATCTCTGCTTTTCTCATTTTACAATATTTTAAATAAATATACTCTGATTTAATTTTTACAATTAAATTTATAAATAGTTACCCAGCAATAATTGTCTTTTAAAACATAATAATACCCTGGCTGGTGGTTCAGTGGATAAGGTGCCGGTCTGCGAACCCAAAGGTCACTGGTTCGATTCCCAGCCAGGGCAACATAACCAGGTTGCAAGCCAGGTCTCCAGCCAGGTCTGTAGCTGGAGGCAGGTGAAAGGCAACCATACATTGATGTCTCTCTCCCTCTCTTCCTCTCTCCCTTCCCCTTCTCTCTGGAAATAATAAATAAAATATTTTTAAAAAAACATAATTTTAAAACAAAAATTATTTAAAGGGACACATTTTCTAGGATTGAAAGTATGGTTGTATATTCTAGTCTTTGTCTCATTTATATGCCTACACTATTTAATTTTTCTTACAAATTGAGGACTATTTCCACATAATAACTATATTTACATTGTTATATGATATCTATACACGTTAACTTTACTTCCTGACCTCCTCTTTTTAACACATTTTAATCACTTTTGTCTCATCTTGAAATAGAAGTGTTAACCTGTTCTGGATTGATCTGCAAACTGGTCACTCAGAAAAGGTGTAGGCATTTTGCAAAATTCTGTGGAAACTGGATAGAGCCCAGTGAATAGGGCATTCAATTCTGGACAACCCCGAAGCTGATACTCAGTTTACCTGATCCTGATCACGAGTATCTGATGCTTTTACCAGCATGCCTATTTATGTGAGAGTCTTGCTTCCAGCTAGTTACATCACAAAGCTACATGCTCAGGGTTTGAACTCTAGCCCAGTGATGACCCCAGGGGAAAAGATGGTGCTACCTTCAACCATTAAAGCTGAGTCAGCAGAATTAGGCTGAAGCCAAGGTTCTGTCAAAATGTGGTAATCTTTTTTTTTTTTTTTTTTCCTCTTTTTGTCCTGGCCTTGATAAATTTGAAGAAAAGCGAGTGTTTCCTTAATTCCAAGGGTTGGACTTCTTCACTAGAAATTTGATGTTGTTTCCTCCTAGGTACTTAGGAGTTACCTTAGAATGAATGTGCATCAGACAGCGAAATGTCTTCTACTATTCCTATGGCATGAGCATACTCCCACTGAACCAGAGGGCTAATCTATATGCTCTTTGACAATTAAACTCCTCCCTCTTTTTAATGAAAATCTCCAATTACCCTGCATTACTGGCTGGGTAAGTTACCTCCATGTTTCCAAATCAAGTAATCACTCCCTTGTCCTTAGATTACTTATCCTGGCTGCAGGATTCGACAACATTGAGAGAGATTTCACCTTGTTCTCTTTTGCTGAACTTCATTACTTGATTTCATAATTTGAAAAATTAGTGTGAGCTGTTATTGCATCCTTCTCTTTACTTCTCTGTCCTCATTCCACAGATCATCTAATCCTGCTCCATGACTTTGAGTATCACCTGCAATCAATGAGTAACAACTCAATGTTTTCAGTTAAAACCTGCTCCCTAAAGGACATTTCCATTATCCAACTGACTTCTCAACTTCATAAGAGGGTCATAAGCAAATGAGTTCTAACATTCTTCAGTCTTAAATAAATCTTTACCCAGATTAACAAATAGTACAAGTTTAATAAATCCAGTTTGCCCAACCCTAAACTTACTTCTCCCCAAGTTTTCCATCATCATTAAATGGTGACAACATTTTTTCTAGATAATTAGACTAATTCCCTTAGCATCCTTCTTGACCCTTGTCTTTCTCTAATACTCCTCACCCAAGCGATCAGCAAGCTGTTGACATACTTCTGAAACATATCCTGACTCCACCTGCTCCCCACCTCCATTGCCACCTCCACCTCCTACCCAAGCTTAACAATAGCTTCCCAGATATTTCTGTGCTTTCACTTCTGCCCTTCTAATGAATATTATTCACACAGTGGCAGCAGAGCAAGGGTTTTGAGTACAGAATTGATGCAATCTTGGTGCATCAGTGTCACTGGTCTCATGCACTCCCTAAAATACTCCAAGTATGGATCTTCTCAGGGTTTCTGCCTGGGATGCTATTTTCTTAAATAACTAAATTCCTGCTTTCTTATTTTCTCTAAATCTCTGCTTATACATCATCTTATTCCCATTTTGAAAATTGCTAATATGAAATATCAAATCCCCCCAAATAATTTTTTATCCACCAATCTTACTGTATATTGCTTCACCCCATTTATCACCACTGGAAATATTCTATCTGGTGTTTGCCTTCCTCAGAAAAAAAATATCCACTGCAGAAGAGGCCTATTTACTTTTGTCATTATAATTTTTAGTGCCTATGTTCCTGTTTGGCAGCTCATAAAAGTCATTCATTTTGGAGACTTCAGTATCTTGTAAATTTAGCTTCAAGACAAAAAATAATAATATAATATAAAAGTCATACTCTGTGCATGCATTTAATGTATATGCAAGGCTATCACACTATTCATTATTAATTATTTAATGCTAATTAATTATTCACCAAATATACTTTCAACTTATATAAGAGACTATGCTAAATGCTATTGGGAATACACATATAAATAAGACACCACTATTCTTAAAAAAGCACTATATGGTATAAATTGGTAAATGTCATTAGAACAAAAGCATATAAATAAAACAGGCTAGGAAAGTTCTAAAGAGAGAAATAATTCCTAGATGGGCAAAGGACAGTATACAAAGCTTTGTTGCACAGGTGGCAATTGGATTGGGTCTTGATATGATTTAAACATAAAAAGATGAAATAGCAATTTTATCGCTTGTCAATTATAAAATTATTTTTCTGAAATAATATTTTAACTAGTAGATACATAGTTTCTGCATCTGAATAATGGAGGGTTTTGTGCATATTAAGTGAGAAAAATGTTCGTCGAGCACATAACTTAGTTCTTGGCAAATAAGTTTTCAATGATCATTATAAAGTAAGAAAAATACAGATTAAATAAACAACATGAATGATGTAGCCATAAAGTAACAGTGTTTACTTATCTTTTATATAGTATTTTGAAAATAAATTACTATTACTTTAATAAGAAAAATAATACAAGATATTCAGAAAGAGTGAACAAAATAATTCATCTTTTGTAAGTCATTTTTGTACCTGAAGAACATAGTAGTTTTTCTCTGCTCTTCACAATATTGCTGATGAATGAAGGTAGAGTTGAAGATTTATCAATTAAAGAAAATAGCCCTGGCTGGTGTAGTTCAGTGGATTGAGTGCCAGCCTGAGAACCTAAAGTCACTGATTGGATTCTCAGTCATGGCATATGCCTAGATTGTGAGCCAAGTCCTCCACTGAGGCATGTGAGGGGCAATTACACATCAATGTTTCTCTCCCTCTCTTTTTCTCTTCCTTCCCCCCTCTCTTTAAAAATAAATAAAGTCTTAAAATTTTCTAAAAGTAAAACTAATTTTCAATTAAATTTAAATTTAATATAAACAAAAAAATATCAATATAAATAAGTCCCAAATATTACAAGGGACATACATATATATATTAAAAACAAAAAACAAAAAAACAATAAACTTTCTAGCTGGTGGCTCAGTGGATAGGTGCTGGCTTGCAAACCCAAAGGTCACTGATTTGATTCCCAGTCAGAGCACATAACCAGGTTGCAAGCCAGGTCTCCAGTCAGGTCCATAGCTGGAAGCAGGTGAAAGACAACCATGCATTGATGTTTCTCTCCCTTTCTTCCTCCCTCCCTGCCCTTCTCTCTAAAAATAATGAATAAAATATTTTTTAAAAATTTTAACTGAACTTTAAATCTAATGAGTATACCCAAATTTAATTTGGCAATCTTAAATACAATGCCTGCTTTTATTTTAATTTAAACACAGATATGCTGATAACCAGGCTCATCAAACATACACACACACACACACACATGCACATTCACAAAAGTCTTACAAATTTTGTTTGCCATTTAATCTATTGATCTACTAAGGGTCCACTCTAATACAACACAGAATGGAATCTCAGAAAACTAAAAGCATTTTTAGAAATCAAATCAAGATCCATTTAATATAAGCAGCCAGACTCTACACACTATGACTAAATCTCATCCATGACTTTCTTGGCACACCCCTCAAGCTAAGTAGTTTTTTATTTTATATTTTAATTTATAAATATACAAAGGCAACATATGACTCAAGGTTAAAATTTTATTTTCTGGCCTTTTATAGAAAAAGTTTGTCAACTCATGAATAGGGGAAGGAACTTATTTGTCTTTAATTTATTCATTACATTATCTTGCAGGAATCCTGCTAGGTGTCCTTGCAGAGCACACAGTATAGTATTGAGAGAGAGACAGAGACAGAGAGAGAGAGAGAGAGAGAGAGAGAGAGAGAGAGAGAGAGAGAGAAGAGAGAGGGAGAAAGGGAGAGAGAAACAGAAAACAAGCATTGAAATAAATCTATAAGCACTCAAGTAAATTATGTATGTAAGTATAGAGCATTATGCAAGCAAATAAGTTTAAAATTAGGTATTTTGACTTCTTCATACTGCAACATAGTAATTTAGCCCTAACAGGAATGGAAACTTGTTATCTGATTTCTTTTTTATGTTGAGTAAGCTAACACTTAAAATAATTAATTGAAAATTTTACTTTTTGCATATCTTTTGCTTTTCTTCAGATTAAACCGTTGTTCAGGGTTTTCAGAGATTCTAGCAAGACAGTGTTATTACATGTTTACTGACCATAGAATGATTCTATTTATCTTCAAGGTCAACTTCTTTTATCTAAAATACAGGTTCTAAACCCCTGGAAATGGGCAAGGACACACCTGATTGGTGGCTCTTGTATTGGTCAGGGCAAAGCAGTTGTACAGCCCTTAGTTCATCCTAGCTTGTTGCCTGTATTCGTGGCTAGAGCTATTTCATGCCTGGGGCACATAAAAAATAAAAATAAAATAAAATACAGGTTGTAGCAGGGTATGTATTGAATAGTAAAACATAAATGAAACAAAATAGTCATGCAGGCAGACCTATCAAATCTCCTCTGCTTTTGAGAGATAGTAAATATCATTTTGCAGTAGACATCAGCTCTGAAACTTGTCTGCTCCTCTAACACATTTTCCCAAGTCATCTACTTCTTTAAAGTTCTCTTTAATATTTAATATTAAAAAATAAGGATTTGTCAGTTATGGAACATTAATATCCCTGTTAAGGAACAAAATGTGTGTTTAAATTCTGCTTAATACATATTCTTTCATGTCATTCATGAAAATTATGCCTTCCAGAGTAACTCCAGACAGAATTTTCAAGACTGATTTGAAATATGCCCTGTTTGGCACTAAAGGCCTCTATGAGCCTCATGGTTTTCTCTTATATGTTCAAACAGAGTCTAAGTCCTCCTTTTTCAAGCATATAAGCTTAACTGTGTGGCCACAAGATAAACTTAATGGCTGCCTTCACATGACCACTTATCCATGTTTATGGACTGAACATAAAAGAAGTTTCTAAATTCTTCCTATTATAATATTGCCAAAGACAGAATTGTAACATAATCTTAAAGTTTTATAAAAGACAACATGATCATACTGTCCCAAACATTCAATAATTACATTTTAAGATCTTTTCCACTGCTAAATTGGAAATTTAATAGAAAAAAACAAAGGTGCTTAATATAAATGGTTCTTCATGTCATGTAATCCATTTACATTTTAAAATTATATTATTTCTCTAAGTTAGTAAGAGAAAGACAAATGCCACATGATTTCACTTAGATGTGGAGTTTAAAGAAAAAAAAACAAACAAACAAAATTGACAAACTCATAGCCACAGAGAATGGGTTGGGAATTGCCAGAGGACAAGAAGACTGGAGGTTTGGGAAGAAGAGGTGAAAGAATTAAGGAATACAAGTTGGTGGTTTCAGAATAGCCATGAGGATGTAAATTAAGCCATAGGGAATACAGTCAACACTATTGTGATAACTATATGGTACCAGTTGGGTACTGGAAATATCAAAAAGAAAACTAAGCAAATTATATGATTGTTTAACCACTATGCTGTACACCTGAAACCAATACAAAATAATAATGAAAGTAAAAAGGGCAAGGCTTTTAAAAGCTATATAGTAAACCTTAGATAAAAATCTCTGCTCATGGGTATGATCTCTACCTCCTCAAGAAAAGGCAGACAATTAGAACTATAATTAGAGTATTAATGACTGGTTCTGCAAAGAAAATAAATGAGTCATAGGGATCCAACAGAATGTTCAACAATTTCCTAATACCTACAACCATTGTTAACATACACACACTCTTACTAGAAAGGTATAGAATTACTAACTCAAGATAATAGTCAATATTTGGAAATTATGTAAGAAATAGTCATTGTTTCGGTTATTTTTGTGCCATGCAGTAATAAGTATCCTGAACTATGGGGGAAAATTTAGATCCACAAAAATAGCTGAAGAAACATGGTTGGGTAGTGGTAGAAGAGGATACTAGAATGATATCGTAATGAAGGCATTCTTTTTGCATGAAACAATTGATTTCTGAATTATTGTAGAAATTCTTTTTCCTTGGTTTTATGTCAACATTTTTCTCTATGATCATCTTAGTCCCTGTTTTGGTTAAGCCTCAGAAATTTATATTTCCTACCCTCTGTCAGATATTTCCACCAATATTTCACAGTCATCTAAAACTCAGTGTAGCCAAATTAAACTAATCTTATTAGGCTCACATTTCCTTTAAGTGGAATGTACCAATTTATTGTATTAATAAATGAATCTTTTCCCAAAAATATATTCTGTCAATTATGTTTGCAATTGAGGGTTTTTTTTTTTTAATTTTGAGGAAATATGATTTTCATCTATTTGGATTTGTTAAGACTTATTTTTGCACTGCTAGTATAGTTTCGTCAAAAAATGGAACTTCTGTTTGACCCAATGATTCAACTTCTAGGAATATATCTTAGGAATCCCAACACAACAACTAGAAAGAATATATGCACTATGTTCATAGTAGCATTATTTAAATAGCCAAGATCTGGAAATAGTCCAAGTGCTGAATAGTCGATGAGGGGATAAAACAGCTGTGGTACATTTATACAATGGAATACTACACAGCAGTAAACAAGAAGGCACCCCTACCTTTTGCAATAGCTTGGATGGACCTGGAGAACATTATACTAAGCAAAATAAGCCATATATATGGAATCTGATGAACAAAATAAACTGATGAACAAAATAAAAACAGAGTTATGGACTCATGGAATAATAGACAGTTCTCAGAGGGGAGGGGGATGGGGGGACTGGAAGAAATTAGCCAAAGAACATGTATGCATATATTATCCATAGTCCATGAACATAGACAACAATGTGGTGAAAGCAAGAGCTGGGTGGAGAGGTGTAAATGGGGAGAGGAGGGTTTTGAGGGACATCTGTACAGTGTCAACAAAAAATTCTACGGTGAATTATCAAATCAATATGATCAACTCAATTAATTTGTCTTTAGAAACTGTGATACAAGAAAACTCTTTCGAGGAAAAGTAAATATGTACAAAGATAAGAGGTGGCTGAATTGATATATTAGTTTAGATAGCTAGATGATAGATGATAGAATGATAGATGATAGATACATTTGATTAGAGGAACGATACAGATAGATAAAAAAAATTCATTGCTTGAGATTTTTTTTCATTTTCTAGGGTAAATGATAGTCTACCTTTGGGATCACAAATAACAAATTAAAATATCTTTTAGTACTTTATAGAAAAAATAGGGTTTATGAAGTATTTGGAGGTTTGCACCTTGCTAAACATGTTTTATAAGGTTAAAACCTATCAGTTTGTTCTCCCTTCTGCCAAACCTTTCATCTCTCTAGGGAGACTGGTTTTACAGCTGCTGTTTGAAACAATTAGTAACTGGACCTCAGGGAGCCTCCTCACTCCCAGCTGTGACATAACCACAAAGTTAAAATATTGAAGTTGCCTCTATAAAATTCAGAGGTGATATTTCTTTTTCTTTAATAGTGTAAATTCTGGCAAATCTCTGAGTCACAGTTGTACCTGTGACTATTTATTATTTTGATGTTTCTATTTACATTTATAATGTAATATTTTAGTCCTTTTATTTTCTATATCTTAAATTTTGAAATTTGTTGTATTATATTTAAATTCTCTACAATTTGATTGAAGAATTTCATTTTTGCTCAGTAATAAAAGATTCGTAATTTGATGGCTTAACTATTCAGAACATTTTATTGTTCTTTTGTAAATCAAACCTTCAGAGGATAATTCCTTTTAATGAAACTTGCTTGGTAACTATTTGACATATTTACTTTTGTATATGACACTATTTTCCAAGCAGCAAGAATGTGCCAGCTATACATACAGTACATGATGTATCTGATAATACATTGATCTTATCTACTGAACTGGATCATGGGAAACCAGGTCAGATAAAGGAGAGGTAAGTCCATGTTATTTTCACTCTCCTCCATATTCCTAATATTCTTTGCATTTGCCTTAGTTGATAGCTTACCCATCCATGAAAATAGAAAAGCCCTAGGGGACTGATTTACCTCCTTGGAAAATACACTTCTCTTCTTATCTCACAAAATCAAGTCACTGTAATGATGTAAAATAATTGGTTACTATTATTTGGATGTGGCCTCAGGTAGAATATGTACCTACCAGTGTAAAACATGAAACCTCGGTTAGTTTCATAGTATTGAGAGTATAATTAAATAATGAATATTTTCAGATAAATGTGTGATTATAATATATTTGAGAGTTCATGGTTTATATGCTGTAATCTATTTTACACATTTACAGAACCATTTAGAATTATTAGAACAGTGATGTTTACCTTGGTTGCATATCAGAATCACATGGTTAAATCTTAATAAATACCCAGACCAATTAATTAGGAATCTCTAGGGGTTGGGACTTGGGCATCAATAATCTCTTAAAGTCTCCTAGGTCTTCTAATCAGTAACCAGGGTTGGAAATGATAGCATTAGAGGACATGCATGGTGCTCATTTTTCTGGGGTTCTCAACTGTAGGGATATACTAACTGTGCTAAGAAGATTTTATTGTGATTGCTTTTGTTTATACTGTTGCAGGAGTTTTGCTTCCACCAAATATTCAGGAATCTATAAAAAGTATAACTCCCAACCTAACAAGAAGAAAGAAAAATTGTACAGCTACAAAAATTATAACTTTTTTAAAGCCCAGATTGCTGAGGTCACAAGGCCCAAACCCAGCCTGAAATCTAAGATCCTCCCCACCGCTGCTCCATGGAAATAGTTTGCAAGCACTGGCTAACTTATTGCAAAGCCATTAGAAGAAGAGACATAGAATCCCCTACTCGCAAGTAAGAAGAATTACCTTCAAACTTTAATGGACTTCTGAATGCATTAACTTCTGTGAGCATGGGCCACAGTGAAAGTACAGAATCACTGGGAGCTGAAGACCCAGGGGAGTTGAAACCCTCTGGGACTTTTCTCCATGAACCTCCATCAAGTTCTCCTAAGTAAGATTATGTACTATCTTATTCATGTACAAAAACGCTCGGTGGCCTGGGAAAGGGCCATAAATCCTGTTGCCTCAGAGCAAAGGTAAGAACCGTTGTGACTGAGTATAGAGCTAAAGAAAGGACAAGCCATACCTCTGGGAGTGGTGCAGGTTCTGGGTCCAGAAGATACACTGATACCTATAGTGGTATCTTATCTTTGGAGGAGAGTAAGACATTCTCCTTCGAAAGTACCCAAGAAACATGACAGCATTTGTCTGCTACAGTGGGGAGACATGAAAAAGAAGGTATCACTTCAAAGGCATAGCCAGCCAAACAGTGTCTGCCTGACACTGAATCTGGTTCATGACAACAGAGACCGGTCCTGTTCCCCTGTGTCCCTCCACCCCGAAACTATGTTAGCAAGCACTACATAACAAGCAATAGTAATCTATCGCTGGAAGAAGGTGAAGAGTATGCAGGGAGGTGCAATCAGAATATCAAAAACAAAACAAAAACAAAATCAAAAATAAAACACTACTATGTAAATTATATTCAAACTGCTTAAAATCAAAGATAAAAGTCAACCTTACAGGTAGTGACTTTTAAAAAAAGAAATATAATCTACTGACTGAGGATCAATGGCAAAACCAAAATCTGACTTCTGATAAGAAACTATGCAATGCCCCCCCACCAAAAAAAAAAAACCGACAGAATTAAAGTGCTGAAAGAGACAAAACATTAAACCAGGATACTATGTTTAGAAAAAAATTACTTTTATCTGTTTGATTTTTTTGCCAAGGGCATAAGTTATTATTATTATTATTATTATTATTATTATGCTCAGTTATCCATACACTCAACCATCGCCCTCTCCACAGCTGTCAGCCTGCTCTCTATCTATGAGTCTGCCTCTATTTTGTTTGTTAGTTCATTTTGCTCATTAGATTCCACATATGAGTAAAATTATGATGAGTCACATATTACACAATGGAATACTACTACTGGACTGTAAAGAAGAAAGAAATTTCACCATTTGTGACAGCATGGATGGACCTGGAGGACATTATACTAAGTGAAATAAGCTAGTTGGAGAAAGATGGGTTCCATATGATTTTACTTATATGTGGAATTTAATGAAAAAAATATTTTTAATTAAAATAAATATTTTTTAGAAAAACTGGTGCTAAAAAAATCCATTAGTATCACACCTACACTATAAAAATGTTAAAGAAAATTCCTCAGACAGATGTATATAATATCAAAGAGAAATATGAAGTAAAGTAAGAACTCCAGAAAGGGTCTCAATAAAAATAAATAGGAGAGGGATATATTTTATTTTTATTTTTAGTTACTCTAAATGTAATTGGCTATCCAAATAAAAATAACAGCAATGTATTATATATGTATTGGCTATATAAAAGTAAAACATGTCACAATGATACAAAAGATGAGAGGGAGAAAATATAAGTATATAAGATCTATCCTGAAAGTATCAAGCCGATGTCAATATAATTAAAACAATTTTCACAGCCAATACTTTTGGGACAGACCTAGACTTCTCTTTCTATTACTAAATACAGCATGAAGTTATATAATATTAGTTAAATGTAGATTGCTATAAAGAAATAAATATGAAACTAATATTGTATTTAAATGGAACAATACAAATATATCTAATCATTCAAAAAGCAGGTAGTAAACAAAATTAGAAAAAAGAACAGATGAAACAGAACACTACTAGCAATCTACTGGATTTTATTCCAACCATTTCAATTATTAGATGTTAATTTTCATAATTAATTAACATAATTAAGGAAGAGATTGTTACATTGTGTTAAAAAAAGCAAGACCCAACTATGTTCTGTTTACACAGGCTCATTTCACTGAGCCTGTGAAGCAACACTGGACTGCCACTTTATTTACAAAAGTAAAAAAAAAAAAAAAAAAAAAGGAAATAGAATATACCTCACAAACATATCAGAAAGAAAGATTTGAGTGGCTATGTTATTAATATAGAAATATCACCAGAGACAAATGAAAGGCATTCCAGAATGATAAAGAATTTATTCCATCTGGAAGATATAATAACCCTAAACATTCTTGCATTTAGTAACAGAACTTCAGAATTCATAGTGCAAAAATTGATAGAACTTTAAGAAGATTTTAGAAATCTACAATTTTGCTTGAAGTCCTCAATACCTCTCTTTCAGTGACTGATTAAATAAGTCAACAAAAAATCAGTACAAATAGAGAAGACCTGGAGAGCACTATTTGTTCTTCAACCTATTAAGTCAATCTGTTTGACCTAATTGACATTTATAAAACAATCCACTGAACAACAGCAGTGTGTATGGATCATTATTGTGAGAGAAGGGATAATGTATAAGCCCTAAAAGATGTCATTTCATCTTTTAATATTAATGATTATAAAAATGGAGAGAAATAGTGAATTTTCTCTCCTTGCTTGAGCTGATATTCATCTTCCTGCCCTTGGACATATGCATGCCTGGTTCACAAGATTTTATACTCAGATAAAAACATGCCATTGGACCATAACGTGCTAATATTTATCTGTGCTCTCTATTCTATTCCATTGTTCTACATGTCTATTTTTACCCTAGTACTATACTGTTTTGATTACTATAGCTTTATAATAAGTTTGGAAACCTGAAGTGTGTGACTTCCAAAGTTTATTGTTTAAAAGATTGTTTTATTTGAAATTCCATAGGAATTTCAGGAAGAATTAGTCCCTTCCTATGAAAATAACTTATTTGGTACAGATTGCATTGAATCTGTAGATCACATGTGATGGTTGTTAATATATTAGCAACATTAACTCAAAATGAGTTTTTGGATGTGACACCAAAAACACAGACAACAAAAGAGAACATAAACTGAGCTATAAGAAAAATACTATAGACTACTTGATATTCATGAATCTATTTCATCCCCTCTCCTTGACCATGAGCTAAATATTGAAGCTCATGATAAACAGAATATGGCATAAGTGATAGAACAACATTTTTAAGATAACATTTAAAAAATACTGTTACATTCTTCTTTTGTTCTCTCAAAGCATTCTCATTTATATATTCATTCTCTTGCTCTCCCCCCACCCCCTCTCTCTCTGCCACTTCTCACTCACTCATCTTGATGGATCAAGTTGAAAAGTTTTAAATTGCTCTATGAAAAGGCCCACTGGTAAAAAATCCTAGTATTACCACATGAGTAAGCTTGGAACTTTATCTTTTTTGTTAGTAGAGCTTTGGTATCACTCTTGCCTTGGCCAAGACCATGATTCAACTCTTATAAGAGTTCTTATAAGACCCAGAGAATCCCGAAAAGCAAAATTGAGATTCCTAACCCACCAAAATAGGAAATTACTACAAATAGATGCCATTGAATGAGAAAGACAAAAAGTTGCTAAAAGATTATGAAAAAATTCAAAGAACGTAATAATTGCCAAGGGTAAGGAGATAGGCAGACAAAATTCCCTAACACTACAAATACCCCTAAAGTTAGAAATTATTGATGTTCAAAATTATATTGGGGGGGGCAACTAAATTTATTTAAAATACTTTTTTGATAGTCTCTGGTGTCACCATGAACCAGGCTACAGCAGTTCTTCTTCATAGTGAACTAGCTGTCAACTTAGCTTGTGAGATTCTTATTTTTTACTTCTATATATAACATATGCATTTGGGATTTTGAAGCTGGGAAATGGGGGGATAGAAATAATTGAAATAACTTTATCATTAGTAGTAATATTTTAGTTTCTGAATAAACACTGGGGCAATATTTGGACTGTGTGAATTTTATCCCTGGAATCTCACACGAGAAAATTCAGTCCTTGCTACTCACCAGGAATTTACCCTGTTCAACTATGTAACATGAATTGGCCAGTTTCATTCATCTAAAACACCACCAAGTTTTCTCTAAATCCTTAGCTAATTATGTATCTTCTGTGGGTTTTTCCAATGCCTGATTCGACCAGCCAACTTTAGTGATGAGTAGGCAAAGCTCTTTTTAGTTCAAAATGTGTTTGATTCTAGATACAAACATTTGCAAGCAACAAATAAGTTATTTCACTAGATTCAGTTTATCTTCTAGAATCTAATTGCTTAGCAATTAAAAGACATCTCCATCCGAACGTGCTTTCCATGCTCTGCTTCCTCATGAATTGTAAATTAGGCAACTTATTTCACCAACTCCATAATGTAGTCAGCATGATGGAATGACTCAGAAGCCATAGGACCAAATCTAGTGCCATTTGTCACACTACAAAGGTAAGCAAGTGTCAAGTATACAAATGTATAGCATCATATACCTGTGCTATTAAAAGTGTCACTGGTGACTATTAACATTAAAATTAAATATTAAGTTAAATTAAATACTTTATTCCTCAGTCACTAAACATATTTAATGCACAAGTAGCCCTATGAGTACAGTGGCCACTGAGTTGAACAGCATGAGTATGGGATAGTTCCAGCATCACAGAGAGTTCTACCTACAAAGCTTCATTTAAAAGCTTCATTTTTGAAGTTTTCCCATCTTTGAAATAGAAGTAAAAATCCCTGTCTACCTCACAATATAGATAGGGTGATCAAATGTAGTTATGGTTATAAAAGTTCTTTACATATACAGTGGTGCACTATTATCATCATCACTGTTTTGATTTAACTATGAGGAAAATATGAAACCTCTCAATGAGTTTATAGGACTGTTCTCACAGGCAATGAGGCCAATTTACCTAAAAATGTTTACAAAATGTGGTGTTTTATACTTAGACTCATAAATGACTATTTTAAAATATTTTTAAAACCACATCACACCATTGTAATCAAAGCAATTTTTACTTCATTTTTCTAAATATTATTTTTCTAATAAGGTGAGATTTTAAAAAATTATATTGCTTGGTGGACAAATAACATTTTGCTTAACAAAAGTGAAGAAATGCATCATACATTGATTTTAATATAATTATCAGTTGAAAATATATATTAAGTTAATAAGTCACTTAAAATTAATAAAATATTCATGGTAACTGAAATAAAAGCAAAATGTAACTTCACTAGGAGTGGGAACTATACAATGTACAAATTGAGTACCTACAATTTCTATTCATGAAATCTTCTTGTAGGTAAATGGAATAATCACAAAAATCACACCAGTATATGACTCGTTAAACCATTTCCTTTTTGTTGTTGTTGTTGAAAGATTTTTATTTTTTATTTTTAGAGAGAGAGGAAGGGAGAGAGGCAGAGAGAGAGAAAGACATCAATGTATGGTTGCCTTTCAGTTGCCTCCAACTACAGACCTGGCTGGAGTCCTGGCTTGCAACCTTGTTATGTGCCCTGGCTGAGAATCAAACCAGTGACCTTTGGGTTCGCTGGCTGGCACCTTATCCACTGTGCCACCAACCAGGGCAAAACATTTCCTTTTCCTTATTAGATATCTGAAAAACCTTTCCTCCATTTTTTAACTTCTAGCAATGGTATCTTTTAGATAGGTATTTTAAGAACAATAGGTCTATTTGTTCTTCATATTCAAGTATAATTTTTGAAAACTGCTGAAATGGGAACACAATACCAAACATGTCTAGAGCTTGCTAGGGGAGGCACTGTTCTGAGGAATTCACCTACATTTACTCCTTTAATTCTCGCAAAAATCTTTTGGGATCAGCTATTAAAGTCTGCTTTTTATAGATGAAAAACAGAGGTAAAGAGAGAGTAAATAATATTCTATGCCACACAACTAATGGTAAAATAATGTATTTGACTTAGAACTGCTTACTTCTACTTACCCACTGTACCCTTTCACTGCCCATAGTTACATGGGTTTCTAGACTTCACCTGCATTATGGCTTTGTTAGCAAATTCCTCACTGTTATGGCAGTAAATAAAGTCCTAAGAGAGTCTGCCTTTTTAAGGGTAATGATATTTAAGGATGTGATCATTGTTAGAGTATGAGAATTTCTAAGATTGAATTTTCTAACAGCTTGGTGAAATGGGGGCACAGAGGCATAATTAAGTTAATTAAAACAACATTTTAAAATGTCAACATTCCCACACACTTTCAGATGGATAATAGTGTGCATCTTGCCTTGAGGACTTCAGGCCAGATAGAATACAGAAAAAACTACAGCCCTGGCTGGTGGCACAATGGATAAGGTGCCAGCCTGTGAACCCAAAGGTCTCTGGTTCAATTCCCAGCCAGGGCAAAGTAACCAGGTTGCAAACCAAGTCTCCAGCCAGATCCGTAGCTGGAGGCAGGTGAAAGGCAACCATACATTGGTGTCTCTCTCTCTCTCTCTCTCTCTCTCTCTCTCTCTCTCTCTCTCTGCCTCTCTCCCTTCTCCTCTCTCTAAGAATAATAAATAAAATCTTTTTTAAAAATACAGAAAAAACTAGATCTAATGAAAGGTTAACAAACATGCCATTCACCAAATTCAAGACAACAACTGACCTCAAATATGTGGAAAAGATTCCAACAGATCTGTATTCTTAAATCAGAATTTCTGGTATCAAAGATAGTGAAGCTGCAGCAGATGGACAGTGTAAATCTTGATCATAGAATAAGGTCACAGAAGTCTGAGATGACACAGAGTAAAGATACTCCTTGTTTATATTTGGGGCAACAGAACTTGCTATGCAAAGGGATTGTTTATTTGTTGGTTTTTCTAATAACACATGTGAGTAAATGACCTAACCAATTTCTGGTGGTACAACCCAAAAAAGAGACAGAACCATGTTATGGTTGCTGCTGACTCCATGGCTGTCTAGCTGCCTCCTAACTTCCTATTTGAGGGTCTCTGAACTGGAATAAAAAATTAGAGTGAATATGATGTTCAGATAAACATCTTGCTTCCTACCATATTTGGGTGTACCTAATTCAACCCCCCACCCCCCAAAAAAAACACACACAAAAAAACCAGTTTTTGAGATGACTGTCCTAACATTTCCATGTATACAGATATACTGGGTTAGCAAGACAAAAGCCACTGAAACTAAATATAGACACAGACACACAATCATAGTGAGGGAAAATAATTTTAAACAAGAAAAAGAGAATCAGATATGCATCTTAGGACATATCCTTGATTTTTGTTTTTCTTTTTCCTTTCTCTTTGCTGAAGATATTGGGAGAGTGGCTTTAAGAGAAACTTACTTTCTTACAAAGCTGAATACCAGGAGTCAAAATTCAAGGCTTTGACAGGGTTGTTTCTTCTGAGACCTTTCTCCTATAGGGGATTGTAGATGTTTGTTTTTCCCTATGTTTTCACATGGTCTTCCCAATCTGTTTTTCCATCTCTGGTGTTTAAATATTGCCTTGAATCCCTTCTGTGCCTGATTATATGCACCCTGCACACCCCCCTCCCCAACTGCATAACTCTTGGCAGTTCAAGGAATTCCTAAGTATCTGTGCTAATACTAAGGGAATTGGATCCTGCTTAATTTCTTTGTCTCTTGCATTAATTACTGGTCCTAACATAAAATATTACACTTAGTCCTTCCATTTTCAAACAAACCAACAAAAATTACTCAAATTGATTAATCCAACATTCAGGTGCTGAAAATGTGCTGGGGCCATACCAGGGACATCAAGATGAAGGTCTCAGAACTTTTCATAACCTCCCTGATACTGTCTGCCTCTCCTGTCACACATTTTAATTCAGCAGTCACTTTGTTTCCTGAGCATTGCTTCAGTTTCTCACCCACAAACAAAATATTTCTCTGATGGAGATTTTTCTCTAAGAGAAATTCTTCTGCAAGCTGTTTAGAGAAATAAATTTTCCACTTTAGGTGAAAAATACAAGGAAACTGTAATAAAAGAGTACACAAAATATTGGATGTTGTAGAACCCATGTGAATAAATCAGATGCCAATTTTAAGATATCTTTTATAAAATACATAAGAAAAAGGAAAACAGAACATAAATTATGAGAGCAAGGAAGGTATAGAAAAGGTACCGTGAAATACAATTAGTAGTCTAGATTATAGTCAAGAACATGAGGAAAATCAATGATCAAGAAGTAATAGAATAAACCTTTTGAGATGAAAAAACACTTGATTCTGGAGATCAAGATACTTAAAAACCACCATGCAACATAAACATCTACAGTCTCAACTTTGTACTTATCCTTGTATTAAGTTTTAAATGTCAAAGATAAAGAGAAAGAAGTTTAAGAATATTTTTTAAATAAGTATAAATCCAATTCACAATAAAATAATTTTGTGTTGGTGGCAGACTATTCTCCTTCATCAGTAATGCCAAAGAACTACAAAATAATTAGATCAACACAATTTGAGGGAGAGGGACATACATACACATATAAACATGTTTATATACCTATACATACACATATGCATATATATACATATGCATATTTATTTATTTTTAATTGTTTAACCACATATATATATATGTGTATATATATATATATATCTGTGTGTGTGTGTGTGCGTTGTGTCACCAAAAGAACATTTCCAGACATGTGAAAGTGGAAAATTCAATGTAATCTAAAAATGTAATTATCTTAATGTACTCCAGATGAGTAAGATATTAATCACAAAAAGTTGGTAATAAAGTTAAAATTTAAAAATAGCAAGAACTTCTGTATCCTAAAAGATGAAGTATAAGAAATCCATTCATCTTCCTGCTAACTACTGGGCAAAATAGGCAAGATGGCAGGGAATGGCACAGTGGCGAATTCTGTTGGTTTTCTTTTTTCATCATAGGCCTTGGACCTGGTGACCCATAAACACCAATGACCATAGACAAAAAAAAAAAGCCTAACAAAAACTTGTTCCCCTCAAGTAAAAGGATCAGAAAAGGGGAAGCCTAGCAAATAGAACACTTTTAGAAAACAGCTACTTTACTTTATTCAAACACAACAGAAAAAAAAAAACAACGTGGCCCCATTTCTAACACACCATGAAATGCCTAGGGTGGAATCTACACTTCTGCTTCTTTTAGTTAAAAAAAAGTTGTTTCCCAATCCCCCTCTCAACAATAGTAGATAAAAGAAAGCTCAGTGGTGAGCTGGATCTTTCATATTTGCAGAGTGGTAACTAGGCCTTCTTTCTCCCTTTGGCATCAGTGAAGACCACGTGGGAATTTTTCACTTCCATTCCCACCTTAGGGTAAGGAGACACCCTTCCTTAATCCTAACTGAGATGGTGTCAGAGTGATCCTGCTGCTCGTAGAGAGTCAGAACTATCACTCCTCAGTAGTAAAGGGAAGCCCATCTTCCGCTTCAGTGTTAACGAAGGCTGAGCCGGCAATCTGGACCCCACTGTAATTTAGCAGTGGAGGTTATGGGTAGCCAGAGCAGTGTCAGAGAAGGCTAACTACAACAAGACTAAATAAGATCCAAAGTGTCCTATATTACCTCCAAAATATACAGGATTTAATTTAAAATTTTTTCAACATACCAAGAGTCAGGAATATCTCAATTTGAATTAAAACAAAGTAACCCATAGATAGTAAAACCCAGATGACAAAGATGTTAGAGATATGTACCTTACAAGAATCTTAAATCACCACCATCAGATTGCCTCTACAAGAAATTATGAACACACTAGATATAATTTTTTAATCTCAGCAAAGCAATAGAAGCTATAAAGAAAAAGCATGAAAAAGAGGACAATAGAAATAATGCAATTTGAATAGAAAGAAAATAATCTGGAAAAATAACACAAACACAGAACCTCAGCAATCTGTGGGACTATTACAAAAGATCTAAAACTAATATTATTACTGGTAGCACAGTGGGTAAGGGGCCGGTCTGCAAACCCAAAGGTCACAGGTTTGATTCCCCAGCCAGGGCACATAACAAGGTTGCAAACCAGGTCTCCAGTCAGATCTGTGGCTGGAATTAAGTGAAAGGCAACCATACATTGATGTCTCTCTCCTTCTCTGCCTCTCTCCCTTCCCCTCTTTCTAGAAATAATGAAATTTAAAAAAATTAAAATGAATGTTATTAGAGTCTCTGGAGGAGGAGAAAAGGGCAAAGTTGAAAGAAATGTCCAAAGAAATAAAAGTTTTCAAATAATAAAACTGGCAAAAGACAAACTTACATATTCAAGAAACTTGAGCAAATCTGAAACAGGATAAACCCAAATAAATTCAGGCCCAGGCATGTAATAGTAAACATCTGAAAACTAAAGAAAAAGAAAAATATATTTGAAAACAGGCAGAGAGGAACAACACCTTACCTATGAGGGTTGAGAAGGATTTCTAATAGCAGTTAATGTCTCATCAGAATTCATGGAGGGTACAAGGAAGTGGCACATTTTTAAAGTGCTTAAGTAAGTGACGTTCTAGGATCTAAACCCAACAAAAATGTCCTTTAGGGAAAAAAATGGAAATCAAGATAGTTTCAGAGGAAAAATAAAACAAAAGAAACAAAAGAGAATCAAAAGCAAAAGAGTCATTGCCAAATAACTCACCCGAGAAGAATTGCTTAAGAAAATTATCTAATCAGAAATGATAATGGCACAACTTTTGAAACGCAAGGGAGAAAAAAACAATAGAATGCAAAACTAAGGAGAAATATAATAGATCTTCCTTCTATTGAATTTTCTAAATTATATCTGATGATTGAAGGAAAAATTATAATACTGTCTATTGTAGCTCTCTATGAATGTACAGGAAATATTTAAGACAAGGCAATTATAATTGAGAAAGTTTTCTGCACTTTATTCAAACTGCTAAGATGTTGACACCAATAGATGGTTAGAAAAAATATTTTTAAATTCTATACAAAGAGATATATTTAAAGACATCATAAATAAATTAAAATGGATTTTTAAACAATGTTGAAGTAACCCATAGGAAGAGAATAAAAATACAGAAATATAAAAGAGAATAAACAGGAAACAAAAACATAAAATAAGTCATTCAGAAATCCTGACTTAATCAATAATTATATTATATGTAAATTATCTAATAAATTAAAGTAGATAATGTAAATAGTCCTATAACTATTAATAAATTAAATTTTAAATCCTAAAAAAAGTAATATCCAGGCTTGAATGTTTTCATTAAAAAATATATTAATGATAATGAACAATTTTAAACAAGCCTATCTAAAAAGTAGGGGAGTAATGAAGAATTTCCAACAGATTTTGAGACTAATATTACTCTGATACAAAATGTGGATGATAAAGACCATAGAAAGATAAAGGAGGGAGAGAGGAAAAAAGTGAGGGAGGGAAGCGAAGAAGGAAGAAAGGAAAGAGAAAGGAAACTACAGGTTAATATACTGCATACAAGGAGTCTGTCTGGAAGAAGTGCAGCCATTGCTAATATAAGAGAATGGTTTATGCAACATTAATATAGGCTGGCAGCCAAGGAGAATGGACTGGAATTTGAACTTGTGAATAATGACTTCACTGTACTAGTCAGTGTGGGCAGTAGACACTATTGAATGAACGTGTGCACTTGTATGGCCATCAATTTTAAAATGACTGAGCTAGTAGATCACAGATCTGCATCACATTTTGTGGTAAGCTTGAACATTCCTCTGTGGAAACTATTTGGATGACTCAGAAGGCAGCTATGGGCCACTGACTGCTGATTGGCAGCTTCATCACAACAATATGCCTACTCATGCATCACATCTTGTGCAGAGGTTTTTGGCAAAACATCAAATCACCCAGGTGACTTAGCCCCCCTACAGCCAAGATTTAGTGCCCTGTGACTTCACTAGCTTTTCGCAAAATTAAAATCACCTTCGAAAGGAAAAGATTTCAGATCTTCAATGAAATTCAGGAAAATATAATGGGGCAGCTGATTCCTACAATGAGACATCACTGTCCTATGTACAATATTTCTTTTATCTTATACCTTTTTCAATAAATATCTGTATTTTTCATAGTACATGACTGACACTTTCTGGACAGACCCTGTATATATAGAGACAAAAATTCTTATAAAAGCAATAGAATTTAGAAGTATATAAAAGGTGTTCACCATGACTAACTGGGGTTTATTCCAGGAATGCAAGGTTGGATCAATATTAATAGGCAGAGAAAGAAAAATTAGATGATCTAACAATTGATGCAGAAAAAGCAGTTGACAAATTTCAACACCCACATGTCAATTCTCAGAAAACTAGAAATAGAGGATTGCCTCCAACTTAACAGAAAATTGCATACAAATCTATAGCTAATATCACATTTAATGGTGAAAGAATGATGACTTTGGCCTAAGAATAGGAGTAAGACAGGGCAACTCAATCTTGCCACTGCTATTCGACATAGACTTAGAAGTTCTAGCCAATCGGTTAGGGTAGGGAAAGAAAATAAAGGTATATATAGTGGACAAAAAAATTTACATTTTCAGATGATTTAACTGTTATATAGACTCCCTCTCCCCCCAAAAAAGAAAATAATGTTTCTGGAATTAACAAGTTCAGAAATATTGAAGTACAAGATAAAAATTTTTCAAATTGCATTTCTATACATTAGCAATGAACATATGAAAATCAAAATTAAAAATGTAATACCAGTTATAATACCTTAAAAAAAGAGAAATATTTAAGTATACATCTAATAAAATGTGTACAGCTTTTGTGTATTATAAATTATAAAAGACTGATAATATAAAGGAAGGTATAAATAAATGTAAAATATAACATGGTTATGAACTGGAGGACTTAACATAGGATAATCATTAGTTCTCCATGAAGTG
Source organism: Noctilio leporinus (assembly GCA_004026585.1). Classification (NCBI taxonomy): domain Eukaryota; kingdom Metazoa; phylum Chordata; class Mammalia; order Chiroptera; family Noctilionidae; genus Noctilio; species Noctilio leporinus. The sequence goes on from PVIW01006414.1 coordinate 39,320, forward strand.
ATATAAATTTACAATAATTTCTATCAAAATCCTAGCAAGATATTTTGCAGGCATGGACAAGATTTTTCTAACATTTTTATGGAAAGATAAAGGAAATACAATAGCTCTGACATTCCTGAAAAATACAATAAAATTATAATAATTATCATTCTGCCAGATTTTTAGATTTACTAGGAAGCCCAGTAATCAGGACTTAGGGGTATAAGCAAAGAGATAGACACATAGATCAATATGACAGGATAGAGAGTCAAGAAACAGACATACAGAAGAATAGCTAATAGATTTTTGACAAGGGACAAAAGCAATTCAGTGCAGGAAGAATTGTCTTTTCAATGAATTTTGCTGGGGGAGTATAATACCCATAGACTAAAATATGAATCTTGCTCTAAGACTTAAGACTTATACAAAATTTTATATTGTGTGTAGATTTAAATTAAAACATAAAACTATAAAACATTGAAAACATAGGAGAAAATCTTTGTGTCTTCAGCTTTTTGAAGAGTTCTTAAGCATGACACCAAAAAATCCATAAAAAAAGATATAAATTGGATTTTGTTAATATTGAAAATGTTTGCTTTATAAAAGATCCTGTAAACAGAATGAAAAATAAATAAATTATAGGCCAAGAGAAATTTTTTACAAATTACATAACTGATAAAGAACTTAGATCAAGAATTTTTAATGAACTCATAAAACTCAACAGAAAAAACAATGTCAACATATAAAATGGGCAAAGACCTTTCATTGGAAAGAATAATATTATGGCATATAAACATTTGAGCAGATGTTCAATATCGGTAGCCATTAGAAAAATGTAACCCTGGCCAGATAGCTCTCAGTTGGTTAGAGGGTTTGATCTTTAGTCAGGCCACATACAAGAAGCAACCATAAATAAGTGGAACACAAATCAATATTAACCCCCATTTCCTCTCTCTCTCTCTCTCGAGTCAATCAATAAAAAACATGGAAAAATTAAAATTAAGATCACAATGATATGTCACTTCATATCCTTTAGAACAGCTAAAACTAAAAATGGTGACAATATCAAATTCTGATGAGGATGAAGCAACTTACCCACTCACATGTTGCTGGTGGGACTATAAAATGTCAGAGTCACAATGAAAAACAGCTTGGCAGTTTCTTAAAACACTAAACCATACATTACTATACAACAGATCAATTGCATTTCCTGGAATGTAATCCCAGATCAATAAAAACTCATATCCACATAAAAAACCTGTACCTGATTATCTCATAGCAATTTTGTTGGTAATAGCTTAAAACTGGAAGCAACAAAAATATTACTTAATGGTTAAATATAGTATCCATTTCATGGAATACTATTAATCAATAAAAAGAACAACATACCTATATGTGCAGTAGCATAAATATTTCTCAAGGGCATTATGCTGAGAAAACCCAACATCCAAGGGTTACATACTGTATAAGTCCATTTACATAACATCCTCAAGAGGGCAAATTAGAAATGGAGAACTGATTAATACTTACCAGTTTAGGGATAGAAAGAAATAAGTAGTTTGGGCATGATCACGAAGGGTAGTAAGTGGGGATTTTTATAGTGATGAAGTCATTCTGTATCTTGGTTATATATTGCAGCAGTGGTTTCATATGGCAAAATGACATGGGACTATATTTATATTTCATAGTATTATCAATTTCATGGTTTTGCTGTTGGAAAATAACTATGTAAAATATAACCTATAGGGAAAACTGAAAAACTTGTACCTAAAAACTTGCAGTGCTATTTTTGCAATTTCCTATGACTGTCTAATTACTTTAAAATAAGAAGTTAGCAACAACAACAATAACAACAACAACAAAAGACCAAAATTAAGTAAATAAAATAAGCACAGGCCATTTCAAGAGTAAATTAGTAATTTTTTGTGTGTGTTACTGTTAAATAATTGTTTATATTGTACTAAGGAAAAATTTAATATATGGCAAATGGATAGTTGCATGTCCCCTCATTCTTATTTTTGTATATTTATAGAATCTACAATTCAAATAAAAATCTCCATGAGACTTTTATTGCAATGACACCAATTCTTGTAAGGTTCTAAAAGAACAAGATAATCAGGCAGAAGTTAAAGCAAAACACTAAAGATATAGGACAACAAGGATTTGGAAAAGGAGGCCTTGAGAAGTAGGCTTCCTTTTTGGAAAAAGGAGTGTACTAGAAGACACTGAAACATATAATAAAATTGACCACAAATTAGCTTGAAGTTATTTAACACTAGCTTGAAAGTCCAGAAACAAACAAAATTTTTAAATAAAATATCGTGTTTTCTATAGTATTAATATTAGTGATACAATACACTGAGTCAAAAGTATGGATTTAGAAATCAAGTAAGCTTAGAAGTGAATCCTGGAACTTACATTAAGTGGCTATGTGACATTGAGCAAATGATTTAACTTCTCAAAAGCATCTTGCAAACACTTTTAATGTAGAAATAATACTGCTGCTCTTTAAGTTGGCTATGAGTATGGAGACAATGCACACAATATTCTGAGGGTCTGACATATAGCCAGGGTTCAATATATATACTCTTAACATCATAATTACTTAATATTGAATTTATTTAATAGCAATTTTGTAAGGGCATCTATGTTTGAAGGACTATGTGCCATATTTGTGAAGCAATAGTAATCAAGATGCTTATTCTGTCTTCTAAGAAAAAATTATGAAGGATATAAACAAATGAACAAGCAAGTATGATACAGTGAGATATTCCTATGTAGAAGTATGAAAAATATGGAGTCAATAGGTAAGGCAGTAGATTCAAGGTTAAAAAGTGAGAGCACATTTTCTGAAGAAAGTCATCTCAAAGTTTAAGCAAGAAAGATGAATCAGAGTGATCTAGGTGAAGGAATGGGTAGAAGTGGATTAAGATTGTAAGCATGGTTCAAACAGGGGCACATCATCTGCAAAACTGAAAGAAAGGAATCTATGCAGTGTAAATATAATCTGCTGACTTTTCCTCCTGTATATATGTAACACACACCTGTGTGCTGAATGAAGAGGTTCAACAGAATAGTCCAAATCAAATGCCTTGTAGGTCAAAATAGAGTCAGAACACCTAAGTTAATTATTGTGAATGGAAAGAGAAACACAGAGAGGAAAGAAAAGGGCATCTTATTTGGAGAGTGGTGAAGCAAACAAAAGCTCTGTGTCAGGAGGTTTGAGATGTGAATTAAAAGATCAGTATAATAAATCATAGGGTTCCTTCTGGGCCGTGTGGAAAAAATCCTACATGAAGAGATTATAGAAAGTCTCTATTAGATTTTAACCAAAAGGTAATATTTCTAGCGTTTATACACTATCCAGCTCTTTAAATTTATGGGTCACAGCACAAGTTTCATATGTAAAAAATAAGTATGGTTATCTGAAATTCCTTAGAAGAGGCTGAAGAATGATAGGCTGAAGAGAGATCCATAACATGAATAGAGCACAGATGTTATATGGAAGTTCCCTCCAGGTTTCCTACCTTAAATGTTCCCTACCATTTGACTTAACATTATAGAGATTGGAACTGCCAAGAAAGTGTGCGTGTGTGTGTGTGTGTGTGTGTGTGTGTGTGTGTGTGTTGGAACTACAACATCATAAAAAAGATTCTTATTTGTCATCACTTAGTTCTTGATGTTATTAAGAAAGATAGATTATCCCTGGCTGGTGTGGTTCAGTGGATTGGCACTGGCCTGAGAACCCAAAGGTTGCTGGTTTGATTCCCCAGTCAGGGAGCATAACAGGTTGCAAGCCAGGTCTTTAGCCAGGTCTTAGCTGGAGGCAGGTGAAAGTCAACCATACATTGGCTTTTCACTCTTTCTTCCTCCTTCCCTGCCATTCTCTCTGAAAATACTAAATAAAATATTTTAAAAAATAAAATTAAAATTAAAGATATCAAAAAAAGAAAGGTAAATATAAACTGAGCTTGTTCTGGGATGCAAAAACCAATTCAACTATACTCATAGGCACAGATACAGTAAATTAATGTCAAAACAGCATTTTCATAGGCAATTGGGCATTTCCATTTCCAAGTGGGTTTTAAGAATGATAATTATCTAATTTAGAAGGCAAGAGGACAATTTCTTTATGAAAATAAAGCCACACTAAGCCCAATCAAAATGCAACAGTGTCATACTAATTTATGACACTGAAATTAAAGACAATCTTAGAAGAATGATATCAGTAAACAAACCATAGAGTAACTTGTACCCTTCCTTATCACTAGGCAGTAAGTTTAAAATAGTTATATCCTATATTCATTCATATTATCACCATGCTTCATATTATTTCTATTAATAAGCCTTAGAAAGGCACAAATTGAAGGCAGAATGTATCACCTTCAGTCTGTAGAAGAGGGAGAACAACTGGGATCTGTACTGGGACTCACTATTCTCCTTGGAAAGGGATTGAAACTATTATGAGTACCCAAGATTAAGCAGTGTTCATAAAAGGAGAGCTCTCAAAAAATTGGCAAGTAGAAATAAAAACAGAAATTGCCTAAAAGTAAGTCAAGGAGTGGCAAAAAAAAAAAGGTAATAAGAATAGGTGGTGAATTAATGCTCACTGTATATCCCTCCCCAGTCTTCTTGCAGCTGGCAATTGTCACATAACCAATTCCAGTTAATGGACTAGAGGAAAATTTACATGTGCCATTTCTAAACTAAGGCATTGAAAAGTTTCTGTGTAATTAATCAGGATACTCTTCCTTGTCCTGCCAAACCTAGAAACCTTGTTTAGGTTAGTGCTTTTATACAAAGTTTCCATTAGTCAGGATCCTTGAGGAAGAAGACCTCCATGGGAATAAAATCAGAGACAAATAAATAAAACTGGTTTACTTTAAACCACTTAAATAAAATCTAAGCCTAGCCTGTCCTGACTTAAACTCCTGGTGATTAGGAACAAGGGACTAGGAAGTGGCCTGGATAAGTGAACCTGTGTAAGATTTCTTCCTGCTTACCCCTTTATGATAGAGCGGGGCTCTACCATGGTCTATGGGTCTTGTTGAGTTTGGGTAAAAACAAATGTAAAAAATAGCATCCCTTTTCACTTGTAATTTTTTTAAATTATAATAACCTTCATTTTATTTATTTTTGTTTATTTTTTAAAATATGTTATTTTATTATTTTTAGAGAGAGGGGAAGAGACAGAAGCAGAGAAGGAGAGAGACATCAATATATGGTTACCTTTCACCTGCCTCCAGCTACAGACCTGGTTGGAGACCTGGCTTGCAACCTGGTTATGTTGCCCTGGCTGGGAATTGAACCAGCAACTTTTGGGTTCGCAGGCTGGTGCCTTATCCACTGTGCCACCAGCCAAGGCGTTTGACATGCAATTTTAAAATAAACTTTATTTCATGTGCTTTCGGATTTACCAGAATGTTGCTGAGAGTTCCCATACACCCCTTACCCAGTTTTCCCTAATGCTAACATCTTAGTGTGACATATGTGTGATAATTAATCATCACTGATACATTACTATTAATTAAAGTTCAGGTAATTTGCACTTCTTTAGTTTTTACCCAAAGTCCTTTTTCCTGTTTCAAGATTCCACCCAAAATACCGTATCACTTATTGTTCATGTCTCTTGAGTCCCTGACAAACAGTGACAGTTTCTCAGGCTTCTCTTGGTTTTGATGACCTTTGCTGTCTTGAGGAATACTGGTTGGACAGCTTGTAGACCAGTTTACAATTTGAGTATGTCTAATATTTTCCTCATAGTTAGACTGTGGCTATTAATTGTCTGTAGGAATGTCACATCACCAAGGGTAAATAAAATTAAAAGGACTTATCATTGATGATGTTATAATTAATTACCTGGCTAAGGGGTTGTTTGTTAGATTTTTACCTTTTCATATTTATCCCATAGAAGGAAGTCATTTACAGTTAAAGATTTTATTCATTATTTTTATAGAGAAGTTCAGGGAGGAAGGAAGAAAGGGAGGGAAGCATCATTGTATGCTTGTCTTTCACCTGCTTCCAGCCATGGACCTGGCTGGAGACCTGGCTTGCAACCTGGTTATGTGCCCTGGCTGGGAATCAAAGCAGTGACCTTTGGGTTCGCAGGCTGGTGCCAATCCACTGAGCCACACCAGCCAGAGCAAATATATATGTATTTTCATACCTGGATAATTCTACCTGGAATTCATTCTTCATTTGTAGAATGTTCCAATGTTTCTTGTTGCCTTGTTCTAATGGCATCTATACAAAAGAATTTCAACTACTGAAGGTTCTAACTTGTAAAAAGATGTATTAAGCACACACTTTTTAAATATTCCTATGGAATTTATTTTATCTAATACATGCTTACTCTTACAGCAAATCAGAATATTAGCATTTCAGAATTGTTAGCATTTCAGGATTATACTTAGAAAGGAATGAGGTCTACCCAGAAAGTATCCAGTCATGTACTATGAAAAATAGAAAAATTTATTGAAGAAGATACAGGATACAAGAAACATTGCATATAAGACAATAACACCTTAGCCCTCTTCAAAATAGACACTTTGGGGAACTCACACAGTTCTCTCAATTGTCATCAGCTGCCAGGCTGTATTTTCTTGAATCTTATATACAGTCTGAAATCTCTTCTCTTTATAAAGTGATTTTAGTTTTGGGAAAAGCTAGAAGTCACAGGGATGTAGCAGGCCTGAGTTACTTGGCCCACTACAGGTGATCTGATGTTTTGCAAAAAAACTCATTATGAAACGTAATAAATGAGCAGGCATGTTGTCCTAATGAAGCTGTCAATCATCAGTTGCCATAATTGCAGCCTTCTGAACCCAAATAGTTTCCACAGAGGAATATTCAAGCTTAATGCAAAATTTGATGAAGATTCATTGCTCTACTCCCTCAGTCATTTTGAATGTGATGGCTACACAGTACACATGCTCGCTCAATGACATCTACCACCCCAACTGGTATAGTGAAGTCATCATTGTTCACACATGCACATTCCAGTCCACTCTCCTTGGCTGCCAGGTTACATTGATGTTGCACAAACTGTTCATGTTACATTAAGAATAGTTGAACTTTTTCTGGACAGACCTCATATATTAGTCTGCTCAGGCTGCTATAAAAAATACCACAATCTGTGTGCCTTATACAAGAAAAATTCATTATCTCATAGTTTTGGAGACTAGAAATCTGACATCAGGATGCCAGGATGGTGGTTTCTGGCAAGGACTTTCTTCTTATTTTGCAGATTGCAGCCTTCGCCATTTCACATGACCCTCCTATGGCTGTACCATGTGGAGAGATGAAGCAAGTGAGCTCTCTACCTGTCTTCTTATAAGGCCACTAACCCTATTAGTTCAGAATCCCAATCTTTTGATCTCATTTAACCTTAATTACTTCTTTATGGGCCCATCTATAAATACAGCCATGGTGGGAGTTAGGCTTTCAACATATGGATTTTTAGGAGTCAGCATTCAGTCTGTAACCAAAGGTAAACAACTACAGCAAAGCTAAGTAATTAATAAAAGACCATATGTGAAATATAACTTCTATCTTATCTAATACAAATAAAACAATAGCATATTACTGGGGAAAAAAGTTTTGTTTTGATAGAGTCTCTTTGTCTTGGGGAAAGCAGTAATCTTACCATTCAAATGTGCACTAAGTGTCAAGACATGATTAGATATAAATCTATTCAAACCAACCCTAAAATAAGGCCTTTTATACAAACACACAGCACAATTAGAATAAAACGGTCATCTCAGTAGTGCACTGCTAATGAGAATTGCCTCTATGAAACGACTATATTCATTTAATTAAAAAGCCCATTACGGATCTCATTCAAAATGCTGTTCACTGAACTCTTGAAAATAAATCTAATTTGTTTTAGTGGAGTGTTCAGAAGTGTCATTTTTATTTGTTTTCAAAGATGGTAAAACAACAGGATCTTGGAAAATATAAAGAGCCATTCACCAAGAGAAGTCACAGTGAATGGTTTTTATAAGTTGAGAGCTGTACAATCCAAAGGGAAGCCATGTCATTGTGATATGTTAAGAAAAGGACAAAGGAGAGGTTCTGCTTAATAGAGAGAGAAAAAGGAACAGTGATATAGATCTAAAGCTTTCTTTTACTTTCTACTTGTTCAGCATATTTATAAAGTTACATTTTAACTACTCTAATTATCATATTTGAGAAGAAAACAACATATTCATACTGTTGTATTAGTAACATGTTCAATGAAATATGCTACACAGTATTACATACAATTTTCTTTGATTTAATAAACATAAAACATTAAGTAAAGGCTTTTGAAACCTGAGAATGAATATAAAAGTCTTTAGTCTATAGTAACATGAGAACCACTAATTTATGGGGAAATATTGGATAATTAAATATATTGTACAAGAACAGCTGATTATTTTAGCTGAAAAAAATGGAGAGTCCTACCAAATGTTATATTACAAAATAAATTTCATGTTGAATACATTTTTAAAATTTAACTATAATTGGTATATAATAGTATATAATTTGTATTATTTTTAGGTATACAGCATAATGATGACATTTTTATACTCTACAATGTGATCAACCCACTAATTCTAGTAATCATTTGCTATCATACAAACTTATCAGAATTGAATACATTCCCTTTTACTTTTTCCACCCACCCCCCAACCTTCCCTTTTTGTAACCAATTCTTTGGTCTCTGTTTCTATCATTCTGTTTTGTTTTGTTTTATTAGTTTGTTTTATCTTGTTTTAGTATTTCATATATACATGAGGCTATATGGTATTTGTCTTTCTCTGGTTGATTTTACTATAATACCCTCTAGATCTAACCATGGCAACCATGGTCACAAATGATGAGATTTTACATTTTTTATTGTTGCATAATACATATAGCATATCTTCTTTATACATTAATCTAATGATGGACACCTGGGTTGTTTCCATATCTTGGCTATTGTAAATAATGCTTCAATGAACATAGGAGTACATATATATATTTTTTTTTTTTTAATAAGATTTAAATGTAATAATGTAAGCAGACACCAGGACCAAAATAATATTACAACTAAGGTTTGGAAAACAAAAGAGGTAAAGAGTTGTGAATAATTTAGCACCATGGAGGGAATTATCCACAGAGGAGATTCTAAAAATGAAAAAAAAAAAAAAAGAAAAAGAAAAAAAACAAGCCCTGGCTATTGGCACAGTGGTTCGATTCCCAGCCAGGGCAACATAACCAGGTTGTAATCCTTTCCCCTCTCTGAAAAATAATAAATAAAATATTTTAAAAAAGAAAAAATTAAAAACAAACAAAGAAAAGAAGAAACCTATTTGTCCCACTGATACACTGGGAAGGCCCAGAAGTAATGATAATAGATAGTAAGAGACTGGTACTAAAATGTGTTTGAAAGGCCTAATTCTTTCAACTACAAGAAGAAGGGGAATAAGTTTGCAGATCAGCACAGCTGTGAAGCTCTGAACATGGAGGACACCCAGCCTAGTACAAGGCAGGGACAGGCTAATCCCCAGGCTGCAAAGAGGTGAGCACTACTGTCAGAGCCCCCTCCCTTCTCTCCCAGTCTTCTCCTTGAAATAGCTCTGAGTCTGGAAGATGGCTGAATAAACTTTACTATACAGTGGAAACAACGCTAACAAAGAAAGAAAGCATTGAAAAACAGATATTTGTTGGGGTCTCCACCAAAATAATGTCATAACCTGCTTTCCTCTTGATGTCTGTACATAGTAAAGCCAACAAGAAATTGAAGTGATCTTTCAAAAACTAGAACATGAAATAATTGAAAACAAGACAGAATATGGTTGAAAATGTAAAATACTAATCCAGGTAATCCAACATATGACTAATGTAGAGAGAAAATATATTCCATTTTGCCCTGGTCAGTCCTGTTGAGAACTGTTTTCCAGCATATTTATAGATAATGCCACTTTCAAGTTAAAAAATATCCTAGTTTGGACTATGAATTATAAAATCACACTCTTAGGCAATTAGGCTTTCTAAAAGAATAAAAAATATAAAAGTATATTAAAAAGTTTCAGTAGATGAGTTTAAAACATAAGAGCATGAATGTTAGAGGATTCTAAACATCTTTAGATGTGAGAAAATAATGCCACATAAATGTCCCCATGAAAATGATTAGGCATCTGAATAATTTAAATATTTTTCCTCCTAAATCACTGTTACCTCACGTTTTATTAATCAGCCTATATTATTATTATTTTTTGGTCTAGTTTTGTTTCCTTAAATTCAGCTCCAGTTGCTTTCGTGTTCTCCTCTATTTCAGATGATTTGATCCACACATAATATTTTGTATTCCATCATAGATCAATGACTTTTAAATTTGTATTTTTTATACATGCTTTTCATCTGAGTTTCAGGTCTTGATATATCCAAATACTCATTTGACATTTTCACTAAAAAAGAAAATCTCAATACCCTAATTTTCCATGATAAATTCCCTCTTTCTTTCTTTACCTCCACCTGCAACCTGACATTCCTCTAGAAATCTTCTTCCCTAGAGAGTACCATGAAGTAATACAGGCATCACAAGGCAGAATTCTTCAGTCATCTTTGGCTTCTCCCTCTCCAATACAATTTTTTTTCCCTCCATAATATTCTTTGAATCTATCTAAATATTTGCTTTGCTATGCCTATCACCCTGCTACTGCTCTCCTCTGAACTCCTAGAATAATCCCCTAATGTCTCTACCAACATTTCTCTCACTTCCCTTCCAGTTCATTCTATACAAGTATGTCTAGAAATTGTTGTAAAAAACAGATATGATCACATTAGTTCCTTGATTAAAATCTACTATAGTCATTCTAATTGCTCCAAAATCTACATATTAAAAAAATCTTACATGGGCTTAATTAATTTGTCTTCTCTCTACATTTGTCTCCTCCATCACTTGTTCCACAGTGGATAAGACATAATGATCATTTTTCAGTTTCTCTAACTTAATGGTCCTCAAAGGATGTTCTCCAGACCAGCAACAACAGCATCACCTGAAAATTTGTTAGAAGTGCAATTTGTGCAACTATTGGATCCTGCCCCAGGCCCGCCGAATCATAGGTTCTAGAATAGGACTCAGAAATGTGTGCTTTAACAAGCCCACTAGATCATTTTGATGCACTGTAAAACTTAAGAACTAAAAGTTTGCATACACTGATTGCTTCACTTTCTATTGCTTCCCTTCTCCCTGTTTCTTATTTTCAACTTGTTTTTATATTTCAGTGCAAATTTTATTTCTTTTGAGCACCTTTATTGATATCTAATTTAGATGTTCTTGTTATAAACTCTTACAGCTTCCTGCATTTTTCATTCAAACTAGCTATTATAATATGTGATTGCATATTTGTATGATTAGATGATTAAATGTCTACTCCCTAACTAGACCGCAAAACAAAAGGTCCTGGCCCTGGTTAGGTTAACTAGTAATTTGTCAAGAATGGTGACTCATAAAGGAGACTCAGTATATGTTAGTAGATTACTGTAAATATGTTAAACATAAAGATAAAATGGTGGTGAAATAAGGTAAAGGAAGGCAATCAGCACTCTATAATGTTACTGACAAGCATTCATTGATTTAATTAAGACAGTAGATTATATGTTATTATATAAAACTTACTGAATCAAAATGTCTGCCAGAAATTCTAAGCCAGAATCATTTACCAACATAAATGAAATTCAAGTGTACTATTTGATGAAAATCATTAATGACAATGAAAGAAAAAAAAAAAAAGTGTCAAGTTATACAGAGCTCCCTTTTAAACAAAAACTTTTGTTAAGTTTATTTTTATTTTAGTTTCTTTTTCTTATACAGCACAAGGAGCTTTGTTCAATCTGTGCTTGTCTTGCATGTTTGGTATTAAACATTTTTATAACATTCAACAAAAAAAATAATAATAAGAGACTGAATAGTTAGATGTTTATCTTTGGGAACAGCAATTTGTTTGGAAAGAGCTTATTTAAACTAAACTTGCGGAGCCCTGGTTCCTTAGACTGAATTATGTTGCCTGGTTACTAAGCAACATGGATGCTTCATGGAGGTACAGACTTTCAACACCCATTTAGCTGTGTCTTTCCTACTTGAGATGCTGAGACACATAGAAGTTGAAGTCATCAGGCCACAAGCACACACTAAAGTAGAGCAATGATGACTTCAGATCTGAACAGTGACAAAATGCCTGGGTTGACTGCTAAGGTGGTGCTTGTCCATCTGCATCCATCTGGCAAGGCTTGGACAAAAGTAAAACTACTTTCCTCATAAGTTATGTATTTGGGTCAGTGGTTTTAAGAAAGAAAGGGACAGCTTAGAAAAGTGACTTAGAAAATTGCAAAGTTGGGGTTTAATTGAAAGAAAAAATAAAAATATATTAGGCTTTGCTCTTGGTTTGCCAAGGAAGGTTGTGAAATTGCATCTTTTTGGCTTTTCTTTATGTCCATGCAAAGAAGCTTATTTACACCCAGGTCTCTGGTGTGAAAATACTAAGGTCACCCTGGCTTGGTTCTTCTCCAAATGTCCTTTTCAGTGAATAAGATGGTTCTAATTTGGTGTAGTGGTAAACATATGGTCAAAGACTGTGGAATGAAAATCTACTAGGGCACTTTCTTTCTTTCTATCTTTCTTTCTTTCTTTCTTTCTTTCTTTCTTTTTTTTAAGATTTTAGTTATTTTTTTTAGAGAGAGAGGAAGGAAGAAAGGCAAAGAGGGAGAGAGACATCAATATATGGTTGCCTTTCACCTGCCTCTAGCTACAGACCTGGCTGGAGACCGGGCTTGCAACCTGGTTATGTGCCCTGGCTGGGAATCGAACCAGCCATCTTTGGGTTCACAGGCCAGCACCTTATCCATTGTGCCACCAGCCAGGGCTTACTAGGGCATTTTCTGAAGGAAATATCTACTCTTTTTCAAGAGCCTGATTTTCAAAGACTCTCATTTCATAACCCATGTTATCCTTTTTCCTCATTTTTATTTGACTAATCAAATTTATTGGGGTGACAGAGGTTACTAAAATTATATAGGTTTCAAATATACTGTTCTAGGATACAAGATCTGTATATGGCATTGTGCACCCACCACACAAATTCAAATCTCCTTTTGTCACCATATATTTGACCCCTTTTACTCCACACCCCTTTCCTCTGGTAACCACCGTACTGTTGTCTGTGTCTCTGAGTTTTTGTTTTTCTTGTTTGTTCATTTGTTGCTTTCAGTTTTATACTGTTCACATTTTTTATACCATCCATACTCTCTTTTTCTTTCTTTATGTTAAAACACCTATAGTCCAGACCATGAAATGGCCTCCTGAAATATCTTCCTGATTTCTGCTGCATCTTCTCTAATTCATTTGCCAGACTACCACACAGGCCAAAGTTTTTACATGAACAGTCTGATTATGCCATTTGTCCACCCTTCCATGGTTTAGTTCCACTTCCTTTTGGGTAATGGTCACATATCTTAGTATAGAATTCAATGTGTTCTGTGATACAACACTTTATTTGTTCACTTTTATCTCCTACAAAAACATGCCTGCAGACCCCAACCCTAGCCATACTTACTCTAGAAACAGAGATAATTCAAACATAAGATGTTATTTGCATCTCTTCCACTGTGTCATGTTGTTTAACAACTCCATGCTATTATACTTGCGGTGTTTCTTTGTCAAGAATGTCCAATTCCCTTTCTAGGCTTTTCTGCCTGGTTAATCCTTAGTCCTCTTACAAGATGTTTCATGTGCTACTTCTCTTTTGAAAACTTCTGAAACCATTTTAATATGCTTCTCTCAATAAGTCCAGTTACGATCCCTCTGTAACACTCTAACTTTCTCTATGCATTTACGGACATATATGCATAGACATGCATTTATGGACATGACATATAGCAAAGATGTTATGGAGTTTTAAAACTAATTTTTTATCTTCCGCCACCACAAAGCTCCTTAAAGAGAGTAGTGTCTACACAGTGCTCTGTGTAGGAAGACCCTCAGTAAATATACAATGAATTAATCATTTAAAAATTATTATAATAATTTATAGTTATAATACATTATTACATTATATTTCCAGTGCCTTCACAAAGCCAATCAGAATTTATGTGTTCAATGAAACAGTTTGAATAGATGAATCAGGGGATAACATGTTAATTATTGAACTAGACATAAACAATATCATAATGCAGGAATACTTTGTCTTTGGTCCCCATCCATCTTCATTTTATTAGCCTACAAATTTTATTAAACACAATTTCCCCTGCCCTGGGTCCTATATTGTGTTGGCTGTCATTGGTCTTTTCTTCCTTTTCCCCCACCCGGGTTGGAAAATCCTTGCTCCCTGTGACTTTTATTGAGCTGTTTGTTAGTTAATGACTCAGGCATACCAGCACTTTAATAGGAGTGTCATGAAAAGTAGAAAGATTTGAGGGTCCAACAAATGAATCATTAAAAAGGAATTTCAAGCCATTTAGTGAACAAAATAATAGCTATTTGTGAAAGTGTAGAAGGCAGAGAGGAGTAAGAGGGGCGGAAAAGGAGCAGGGATTCACTTTGCCTGAGATGGTAGTTTCAATGAAATGAGATCATTAAACAAGCGTGTTGATCACCATATTCAAATCCTTGACCATCAGGAAGTGAACCATAAATATTGAGCTTTTATTGCAAGATGCATATTTATTCAGAAATGTAGAAAGCCATATTTTTACAGAAGATATTATGATTTGACAGTTTTAAAGTCATGTAGTTTAGAGTACAAAGATATTTCAATGGCATGATTTTTTTTTTTTTAGTGAATTTTATCTTAATATTTCATTCTGTGGCATAACAAATTATAATGGGACCACTTTTATCAACTTATTTTTTTATCCTGTTAATTTCCATGTCTATTTGGGACATCCATTAAAGTCAATATCCTTAATTTAATGGAATATTTCCTTTTGAAGTTGCTACATTTTTCTGCCTAAATTAACAGTGAGGATATGTAATGGATGTGTTAAATAGATAATGCTATTAATGGTAAAACTGCATAAATTAAACACAAGCCTGATCATTTTCAGAGCATCTGTTTTATTTTCAACAGTTTAGATTCTCCTATGCAGTGAATAAGTACTCTGAGGAAAACAGACCTCTACCCTGTGTCATCTATCATCCTAAATATATAATTATCATGACAAAAAATTTAGGCAGTAAACCTGATTTTTATCTTGATATGGATTTAGCTAAAGGAAGAGTTTAAGATATTCAGTCTTAAGAACCTAGTATAAAGGAACCATGGACATGGACAACAGGTGGGATTGACTTTGTGGGGAATGGGTGGGTGGGTGGGGGGACAGAGGGGAGCAAAAAGGGGATGGATGTAATACAACAACAATAAAATTAAATTAAAAAAAAAAAAAAAAAGATATTCAGTCTTAAATAGACAACACCTTCACACACACAAAAATAAATAAATAAATATCCCAGTGTTTAGTTAGATTTTATGTGGGTGTTGTTATTTAAGAGAACTTTAACATGAATAATGAATTAAGTTTTCAGAAAATTATGTATAAGTTTTTAAAATGTTTAAATTGGATACAAATAAAATTCTCTGTTCTAACGTTCTACTTTCTTTTTATAAAAAAAATGACAACATCAATATGTAAATTATAAAAGAAGCAATAGAATTTAAACATGTTTTCATGGTTTTCTGTTTTGCTTTTGACATTTTCAGGTACTTAGAAATAAAAGCAATCTGTGAAGTTCTTAAACTGCTGATTATATATTTATCATGAATTTATTTTACAAAATATATGGCCAGTTATGTATCTTAATGTTCTGTAACCAGTATTTTTTTTTTTTTTTCATTACTGCTGTGGTAAACACAAGATGCCTATGTCATACTTATTTTAGTAATAATAGAATTCTTAGGAAATGACCCTCATAAAAAATGTTTTTTGAGTCTCTTCTAAAAATAGAGGTTAATGATGTTTAAAGTCATTAATTTGATTACCCTGGCAGCATTTATATTCACTCTGGGAAAATAATACTAAATTTTATATTTCCAAAGCATTCATACTTCTCTTTTGCTTTTTCTCTCTTCCTCTCATTTATATGTGAATACACACACACACACACACACACACACACACACACAGAATGTTAAGCATTTTGGCCATCAAGCAGGAGATATTTCTGTCCCCCATGCTAAATATTAAGAGACCAAACAATCCATCACAAAAAGGTTAATGAGCATCTATATGAGATGGAACCCAAGGGTTTTACTATTCATTTGGTGATGTGATTTTTATTTTTGTTATCCTTACTCGAGGACATTTTTATTTTTCATTGCTTTGAGAGAGAGAGAGAGAGAGAGAGAGAGAGAGAGAGAGAGAGAGAGAGAAAGAGAGAGAGAGAAACATAAATGAGAGATAGAAGCATTAGCTCCCACCCAAACCAGGGATTGCTCACACTCCGACTAGGGATCGTATGCACCTGCACCTGGGATCGAACCTGCAACCTAGGTATGTACCCTGACCAGGAATCAAACCTACAACCTTTTGGTTATAGGAAGAGGCTCCAACCAACTAAGCCACACCAGCTAGGGCCATTTGATGAATTTAAGTCCTATATCTGTACCCTTGGAAAAATATCTCAAACTGCAGAGAACCATGATAAAATCACAGGTGCAATAAAGGTCATGGTGTTTGGATGATGAATGTGCTCACCTAGCTATCCATATTTTTGTAACAGATATAATTTGTTTGAAGAAACAAGAAAAATGCTTCCAATTTGGTTGTTGGAAACATTTTATATCTCTGTGTCTATTTTTTTTTTTTCTAGTGTATTTGAAGACTAAAATTTAGGTATTTAATCAACAATTTCCAAATAACATTACCAAATCCAAATTACAACGTGCCAAAATGTTTTGACCCTTAACTACCTATTATTACTATTAAATTAAATGTATGGCCTATTCACAACATCCACTAACATCTTGCATATTTAATTATTAAAACAAATGTAAGTGAGCAACAAACAACAAAAATAGCTGTCATTAGGTTATTGCTTCTTTCCTAAAATGTCAGAACCTAAATACCTGGAGAGAGTGTGCAGCTGGAAAGGAAACAGAGAGTAACAAGGGTCTGGTGACCCACACTGTGCATGATGGGCCCCCTTCACTTAACCATGGGTGTCATTGCATGTGCCAGGCTCCTGATGTAACCAACAGAACCTCAGAAAATGCTCTTCAATGTAGTTTAAAATATAACTGGTAATCAGACAGTTATACTGTATGATATGTTATTGTGCAAAAAGTCCCCCAAAATAAAATTACGAATGCGCAAATTGATTCAACAGGCCAACTATTCTATCAATAGCAGTGGGACTTTTAAAACTATTGGATCTCTTGCCTGGCTTCCAGCAGATCTATAGGAGGAGACAGATCTCTAGCCATCTATATATAAGTGCATGCCTCCCTGTGCAAGACCTCACCTGCGTTCACCTTTCTCAGCCTAAGTTACAGTGCCTAGCCTGTAAACTGCTATTAAATGTAGGCATTAGAAAGTTCATGGGCCCTTAAGGTTAATGTGATAAATCAAAGAAATAAAATAAGAGGAGGGAGGGAGGGGAAGAAAGAATAATAGGAGAAAAAAAAAAAAAAAGAAGGAGAAGGAAAGAGAGGAGGAATGAAGGAATCTTGTCATAGAAAGAATATGTAGACATTAAAACTACTATAAAATATAATATAATTATATATATATATATAACATATATTTCACTTTATAGTAGTAAATTACTCCTAGAGTAACTTGTAAATGGAAAAAGCTTAGAAGCAAGAAACAATATGTGGGATTGAAACAACCTTGTATACTAGGAGAGAAGAGATAAGAGAGCTCTCTCTGATGAAAGATAAGAAAAAGCTCAGCAGTGCCAAACAAAATAATGAGAACAGGACACTATGTTTAAAGTTCAGAGAAAGAAGGCAAGTTGTGAGTAAGCATTAGTACAATAGCTTTGTCCTTGAAATAATGGCCTTATATCCTTCACCAGTATTCTGTGCTTTTGTATGTTTATTTTTTAAAACAGAGTATGAAAGGCCAGTAACTTAAACAATAGAGCACATGTTAGGATAGAAGCAACAATACAAAATGTCCATTTTGAAATAATTTTCTATAATGTGGAAAATACCTCTTTTTTTCACATTTTGGAAAAATTGCATTAAAAACTCATTAGACAGTAACAATGGTACACATGCATATTTTCTAAAAAAATACACTTTACTATTTTTAGCTATTTTTAATCCTCTATAGCAATGAAAAACTTTCTTCTCTTTCTGGTATATTCAAATGTATCACAAAGAAAAAAAAAAATATATATATATATATATATTGCTAACTGCATGGTATCTCACAGAAAATTAAAACACATGTATTATGAAAATAGATAGTTTAAAGAGATAAAATAATAAAGAATTTATACAAAAGAAATAACCAGTTATCTTTTTACTCACTCTCTCAAACTCACACAGCATTAAGATTTTATACATAATCTTCAGAGTTTCCTTTCCTTTTCTCTATCAGCATTCATCAAGAAAGATGGGAATAGAAAATATCCTCATTGTTACATTATTTGAACCCAAACTATTATCGATTTGGACATTTTCTGGCTTGAATTGAGTTAATGCACTGTTAAATTTCTCCCTTCATATGTAAAAGCAGATGATCTCATTTTCTAAAGTGACAAGTAGATTCTGTTCAGTATAACTCATTCCTAGTGAACTTTACAAATGACTCATACCATATATGACTTGTGTAATTACATTTACATTTGCTTGTCATATTTACTCTAAAATGTCACTGAGTACGTTTTAAAGTTGCTCTATATGGCAAATTAAAGATGAGAAAACTGTAGCTATTCATTTCAAATTAATTCCAACACTAATTAGGTCCATACAAAAAATAAAACAAATTTATTTGCTAAGGTTAACTGGAGTTACTTGCTTGGGATTTTTAATATTGTCATTCTCATTCATATTCATTCTCTCTCTCTCTCTCTCTCTCTCTCTCTCTCTCTCTCTCTCTTTCTCTCCTTCCTTCCTGCCCTCCCTATTTCCCTTCCTCCCTGCCTTTCTTCTCTCATCTCTTTTTCCTACAAGAATTACTGCCTCAAAGTCACACTGAAAGCTAATTGCCATGTTGGGAAAAATGTGGCATTTTACTGGGAAAGGTGACATAGCATAGTGAAAAGAGCACTGAACTTATAAACAGAAGTCCAAGGTTCAAAGCCTGGTTCTCCCTCCATCACGTGGGATCAGTATGGAATAGTAGAGGCATCTCTAAAACCCTGTGATCTTGAACCAGCAATGTTGCCCTGGGCAGAAACATTGGGTCTCAATTCCCTCAGGATGCCTTTCTTTCTTAACCATTCTCGTAATGATCAAAAGGGATTAGAGCTGTGAAACATTTAAAAATATATTATTCACAAACAAGGAGTTTAAACACTAATTAATAAATTGAAAACAACCTTTTTATATAATGCTGTCCTATGACAGCTAAAAAGAGCTTAAAAATTCAGCATATGTATGTCTGTGCACACTTGATTGACTTGCCTAAAATATGTTTGTTATTCATCATGCATCTTGTAGCAATTGATAAAAAAAACCTGAGACTGCCTGGAAAATGATGACAGAGCATTTAGAGCACCAAATATTACTTGGAAAAATGTTTGCTCCAAACTGCATAAGGTTATATGAAAAGAGTGAAAAAGAAAGAAGATAAAGAGATTAGCCTAAGAACATGTGTGCATAACTCACAGACAGACAAGTGTGGTGATGGCCAGAGGGAAGGGGAGCATGGGGACTGAGTACAGTCAGACCAAGTCATGGCAGGCAAGGGGGTTGGAATGGAGGCATTTATAATAGTGTCAACACTAAAAATAAAGAAAAAAGAGTGAAATCATAAGGTGTTTGTCCTTCTCTGACTGGCTTATTTCATTTGATGTTCTCCAGGTCTAGCCATACTCACTCATATGTAGAATCTAATGAATAAACTGAACTAAGGAAGAAAATGGCGACAAACTCATAAATAAAGCAGAATAACAGCTGGGGGTGGGGGTAGGAGAGGGGGTGGAGGGATTAAGCTAAAGGGAAAAAGACTCAGGGACATGGACAACAGTGTGGTGATTGCTGTGGGAAGAGGATTTAAGGGGGCTGAATAGTAAAGGAAAAATACAATAAAGGTTAAAATTTTAAAAAGAGGTTAAAAGCCAAAAATATGAATTTCAGGAAATTTTAAGAGGGAGACAGGAGGCAATTATCCCAATATAGCTGAGGAGGAAGGACCTGGGTATGTGCATGTGATATAGATATCTCACCCATGATATCTTACTTCAACATTGTGTAGAGGTCTGGTTTACAAAGTACTGTATGCCAGATGGATTTCACCAATTTCTGGTTCAATATTATTTAGCAAGTATTTTTTTCCTCCCATAACTACCCTTATGGGCTTGATATTTCATTACCTATAGCAGTAAGTCCCACCGCTCTCAGGTAAAATACATAGCATGCCCTCTGTAACTTGTTTCAAAGCAATGAGACTTCACATGTGTAATCCAACCACTTCAGTGTAATTATAATAGCCAATGGTGGCTCTGTAAAACTGAGAAATGATGTAGTGTGTGATGAATGGGTTAGAGATCATTACTAACTAAAAGGGCCAAAGTTTCATCTGTTACCACATTCTCCATCTTGGTTAGAAGAAACTTCAAATATTTGTATTCCAACATACACATTATTGCTGGGATCTTATTCATGGGGGCATCCATCTTACTGTTATTAAGAGTTCCCTTTCATCTTCATGTAACTCAAACTACTATAGACAACAAAACTCTTTTCACACTTCTACTGAATAGGGGCCTTTTCAGGAGCCAGGGAAATAAGCCTATTTCCTTCCTTTTTTTTTTTTAAACCATGATGATGCTTTACATACTTGATAACATTTTCTAGCATTTTTTATTTGCTGAGATAAATATTATTTCTTCAACCAAGTTTAAGAGGATTATTATTCATGCACCATTTTAGCTACTCTCCTATGACTATGTTCCAGTTTCTTTATACTCCTTTCAATTGCAGTACTCAAAAAGTGGATGTCATAAATCATTTAATCATTATAATTCTGTGGAACACTTTCTTTCTTGTGCTCATATGTTTATTATAATTCTACTATTTAAATATTTATTTCATTAGTTTTTAGATTGTTCTCATGATAGGCCTCTTATATAGTATAATAAGACTCATAAGTCTATTTTAAAACTTTGGTTATTTAAAATTAAAAATATACAAAACTTAGGTAACCCTCTATATGGATATCCTACTATATTCATCACCTAGATTCAACAGTCTTCAACTTCCACACCATCATGGATCTTATAAACCATGAAGTAGGTTAATTATGGCCTATAAGATGATGAAGGAAGAGGACTAGATTTTAAGTAGAACACATTAAAATAGAACATTCACTGGAAAATTCATGCAAGTGGTTATGGGAGGGAAAAATAAAAAAGCAATGCTTACCAGATGAAAAACCTAGATATATGCCTTAGGAACTTCATTATGTTATAATATAGAAAATGAAGTATAGGGAATGTGGTAGGCTGAAAAATGGCCTACCCAAAGATTTGATATCCTAACCTCCAGAATTTATGACTATACTAGATTACAAGGCAAAGGGAATTGAGTTTGCAGATAGAATTAAGGTTATTAACCAGCTGACCTTAAAAGAGAAAGGTTAGCATATATATTTGGGTGGACTCAATTTAATAGCCACAAATGTGGTATAGGAAAAGAGAGGGAGGGAGTCAGAGGAAGATGCAGCCACTAAAGAGAGGTGAAGTAAGATGGAATGGCCACAGCCAAGATATATAAGCACCTACAGAAGCTAGAGAAAGCAAGTAGATGGATTCTTTCTTAGAGCCTTCAGATATAATGTGGCCTTGCTGACCCTTCATTTTAGCCCACTGAGGCCATGTTGGACTTGCAACCTACAGAACTATAAGTCTTTGTTGTTTTAAGCCATTACGTTTATGGGAACTTGTTACAGTAGCCATAGAAAGCTAATTCAGGAGGCTAGTTCTATTCTGTATTGCAAATTATACTGCAATGTAAATTATACTGTATTGTAAATTATACAATACAGAATATTTTCTATTATGTCTGATACAGGTTATTCCCAAATTGATGAATGTATCCTTTATGTCTTTTTAAAAATCCTCACCTCCTGAGTACTTGTTTATTGACTTTGGAGAGAGAGTAAGAGAGAGGGAGAGAGAAAGAGAAAAAGAAAGAGAGAGATCAGTTACCTCCTGTAAGCTCATCAACCAGGGATGGAACCCACAATTTAGGCAGCTGCTTTGACCACAAATCAAAACAGCAACCTTTTTGGTGTATGCAATGATGTTCCAACTAACTGAGCCACCCAGACAGGGCTCTCTTTTATATCTATTTTTTAAAGATTTTATTCATTATTTTTAGAGAGAATGATGGGAAGGGAGGAAGAAAGAGAGAGAAACATCAATGTATGGTTGCCTTTCACCTGCCTCTAGTTGGGGATCTGGCTGGAGACCTGGTTTGCAAACTGGTTATGTGCCCTGACTGGGAATCGAACCAGCAATCTTTGGGTTTGCCCACCAGAGTCAATCCACTAAGCCACCAGTCAGGGCTCTCTTTTATGTCTTAATTGTTATAATTAATTCAATTGTGTAAGGTTATAGAACAATTCAAGGAGTGTATCACATAATAGTTAAGGATATGCCTTTAAAGTTACATTTAAAATAAATAAAATTTAAAAAAAATAAAGTTACATTTACTGGGTTCAAATTGTAGCTTTGTTGGCTACTATCTACATGACAATATACAAAATACTTAACTTTCCTTTGCCTCAGTTTTTTAACTTGAAGAATACTTATAACATTTCAAAGATTATGAAGGGTGATCAATGGTAGAGTATGCATGTAACACCCATAGTAGTGGCTTGCAAATAGTTCTAAATAAGTAATTATCATTAGCTTAATATTTTAAAATTATTTGAGCATCACCATAATTTTTCTTCAAGTAGAAATCCCTCCTACATCAACCTTATTTTAATGTTCTTGTCAACAAAGAAAACATCAGAGGACTTGTCAAATGGCTGCTTGAACTTCAGACCCTGTCTGCAATGTCTCTAATAGCCCCTGATCTATTAAGCAACTAACCTTATTAAAAGAAGAAATTGAATTAGTCTGACATGACTTAGTTTGTATGAACCCATATTGAAGCTGATTGGTATGTATATCTCCTTTCAGGTACTCACTAATAATTTCCATTATAATTGGTTCAAGAATTTCATCCGAAATCAATTAGTCCCATTTGGCTAATGTTTGCCCAGGCTTCTGTACATTGTTTCACCCCAGACCTGCTGCTTCCTATGATACAGTAATTGTGAAAGTCTATATGCAGCTCAGGCCAGCAAAGGGCTTTCCAGGGTTTGGAAATCTCATATTATCCATGATTTCTGGAGATCATCATAGTGTTTCCAGAGTTCATAATTCCTAGAGTTTTAAAAAGTTTAAATATTTCGATAGAAAAATATTTTCAGTGAGAAAGTTAGCAGGTAGACAAGCTTCTGAATTAAGTCTCCCATTCTTTCAGCTCTCTCTTCTTCACGTGAGCAGGAAACCTACCTTCTTAATTGTCTGAGTCTACACAGTACAGAATTGTAACTATGGGCTCAGTGTTATACATCACACCTCAAACTTTATCGTGCATGTTGGAAGCTCTATACCCATTGAACAGCAACTCCCCAATCAATCCCTTCTCTCCTTCTCCCCAGTCCCTAGACATCACCATTCTGCTTTCTGTTTTTGGAGCTTGACTACTTTAGATAATACATTTAAGTGAAACATGTAGTATATGTCCTTTTGTGGCTGGCTTATTATACTCAGTATAGTCCTCAAGGTTCATCCATGACAGAACCTTCTGTTTTATGCTGATTAATATTCCATTGCACGTATATGCCACATTTTTTAAAATTTAGTTTTATTTTTCCAGCTTTATTTAAATATAACTATAGTTTAAGGTATACAATGTGATATGTGTGGATATATATATGTGTGTGTGTGTGTGTGTGTATATACATATACACACACACACACATATATATATATATGTATATATATGTGTGTGTGAGTGTGTGTCTATACGTATTCTATCCTGAAAGTATTGGGCGGGTAAATTATTTTGAGTATATTGACATTGGCTTGATACTTTTGGGACAGACCTTGTGTACGTGTGTGTGTGTGTGTGTATGTATGTGTGTGTATATAATCATAATAAGGTTAGTTAACATATCCTTCCTCATACATAGTTATCTTTATATTATTTTTGTTATGGCAATAACATTTAAAATTTAACCTCTTAGATATGTTTAAGTATATATAACACAGTATTGTTAACTATAGTCGCCATGCTGTTCATTACATTCCCAGACCTTATTTCTCTTTCAACTGGAAATTTATACTCTGACCAATACCTGATTCCCCACACCCAACCACTAATTTACTTTCTCTTTCTAGGACTTTGACTTTTCTTTAGATTCCACATAGGAGATCATGTAGTATTTGTTTATCTGTCTTGACCTATTTAACTTAGCATAATGTCCTTAATTTCAGTCTTATTGTTGCATGTGGCAGGGCATTTAAAATAATTTCTTTTCATGGCTGAATAACACTCCACTGTACACATAAACCAAATTTCCCTTATCCATTTACCTATAGATGGACACTTAGGTTGTTTTTACTTCTTAGCTATAGTGAATAAAGAAGCTTCAGTGAACATGGGAGTATAAACAGTCATTCAAGATCCTATTTCAGTTCTTTTGGGTAAATACCTAGAAGGGGAATTGCTGATTCATATGGTAAATCTATTTTTAACTTTTAAGGAACCTCCATACTGTTTTCCATTACAGCTATCCCATTTTACATGCTAGGTTTGTTTCCTAACTAGAGCTTCCATCTGTCACCATTTGAACAACACTAGTGATTTCTTACACTTGTGAGGCCCCACAGATAAAACAACAATTTATTTTTTAAGCAAATGATAAAGGTAAATTTAAGATTATTAGGGGTAGAATAGGAAAATTTATATATCATCTTCTGCTGTGACTCTGCTTTGATAATAAAAGAAAGGACTGATCTGATTTGCGATTTAGGTAATAGGGCTGTCAAATTGCAGCTGTTTCACTGTTAAATTCTCAGTAAAACAAAAAAAGAGCATGTCAGAAACTATGTGAATTATATCCTGACAGCTCAGCCTTTCCACTGCACACAGGTACATGCAAATGTGTGAGACAGAAGCCCTGACTTAAGCGAACATGTTAAAGAAAACATGGAAACAAAGGGACAAAAACAGCCACACCTAAGAAAAGTTCACAAACACAAAACTTTACCACTGAGATGATATTAGTTCTCTGGCTTCTGTCATGCTTCATAAAATAATTAGAAATGAAATGCAGGCTACATATCCAAAAACTGTCATTTGCACGTGTGCGTGTGTGTATGTGTGCATGTGTGTGTGTGGTAAATAAAGCAGTTTGTCCCTGTGCTGTCTCCTGCATATGTAAAAATAGTGGAATGTAATTCCTTAGGTGAATTCTGAAACTATATTACTGTGTTCCTTCCTTTGTCCAACATGCAAAAATCACTTCTTATATAATAGACAAGAGGTACTTACTGCCCAAATCTTTTCTAAGGGTACGTTTCACATGGGAAGGATGTGCACTTATAATAGTGGAAATATTAAAGATGTACACAATGGACTGTTAGTGATAATTCTCATTGTTCCAGAGAAGAATATTCTATTAATATTAGTTAAAGTCATATGATAACACATACTAGAAATTCAAACTTAGTCTAAACTGGTAGACATTATTATGTCAAATGTAAAGTATTTCTCTTTCAATCTAATGTCTTTGCCTTAAATACAGAAAGTAGTTACAAAATTAAAAGACAACTGTATTTAAAATTCCATATGGATGAGTGACATATTTACTCTAATTGTCAGCAAATTTCTGACAGGATGAATAGATACACACTATGTATTAACTACATTCGTGAATAATCCCAATATTCTAAGTCATATGGTCTCTGGTGTTGGGCCTCCGTTCTTCAGGTGACTCCTTTTTCCCAAGATTTTATTAAAAGATAATGATGAAGTTCGAAATGGATATCTGTTCTGAACTTGCTTGCACGATTTCACAGTAATGAGAAAAATTACTTTTAAAGAAATTAGAAAACAAAGAAATCAAAGGAAACTGCATGTTGATAATCCCAACCGTCCTTGAAGTCTGCTTATCTACCACTAAAAAAGCAATTCTCTCAGAAGCCAGGGAAACTTTAATACACTCATCAAAGCCTTCTTTGCAATTACAGAGATATTAAAGAAAGTGTCTAACAGCGAGAGGTGAATCTTAAGTAGTTTAAGGATTGCATTTAGATGATGAAGATAACAGCAATAATACTTAATGCTGCTATAGAGACTTTATTCCTGCAGGTTTAGAGTATTTAACTAAAG
The DNA here is from genome assembly GCA_004026585.1 of Noctilio leporinus. Taxonomy (NCBI): domain Eukaryota; kingdom Metazoa; phylum Chordata; class Mammalia; order Chiroptera; family Noctilionidae; genus Noctilio; species Noctilio leporinus. The sequence continues at coordinate 65,890 of PVIW01006414.1, forward strand.
GTCAAATGATACAAATCTCTGATAGTCCTGCCAAACTGGTCTGAAACATTTTATCTATTCTAATAATGCTTTGTGTTTTTTCCCACCTTTTTATTGTCTTTCATTAGAAACAAACTCAGTATCTATCCATGAGCATTCTAGCACAAATTCTCTTTAAAAAGGTAATGACAGTTTTTTCAATCAGTATAAAGCAAATGCCTTAATGCTAAATTTAAATAATTTTTGAGAATCATTATATTGATGTAAATTTAATTCTGCCCCTAACATAAAATTTTTAGAAATTCTGTTTGGTTCATAGAAATACTACAAAATATAGTATCATGATTAATTGTAAACAAATATTATAGAAATCCTGGACAAAGAAGAAATATTTAAAATAGAACCTGATACTATAAAATAGAAGAGGACAAGCAATAAATGCTTGCTAATTAGATGTACCTTCACCTTCAAAATGTAGGGTAAAACAAGCTCTATTGGATGGCAACACTATAAAATTAATGTAAATCTAAGTTTAAAAAAGCAATATAAAAGTCTGTAGTGTCAAATATAAGTAACTTGTTCTTATATGTAATTATACATTTCTAGTTTTACATTTCCAAAGTGTTAAAACTACATTGTATGAGGATAATAGAAAGATTATAATCTAATAAAACTTGAGAAGATTATAATTTTGTATATGGCAAATTTATGTTTTCTGCTATTTATAGAACTGAAAGAATGTTGTAGATGAATTAGTCTGAGGAACTGTTTCAGTCTTATAAGGCCATCTGGGAGATGCAGACTAAAACCTAGATTCTTAAAGAGGTTAAGATCCTATTCTTGATACTTAGTGAATAATTCAGTAAAATTAAAGTGTTTTTAAATACATAAAATACAAAGAAATCAAAGTTTACATTAGTAGGATCATTCTAATCCATTTTATGACATTGCTTAAAAATATTAGTTAAAATTTTTAATTAGCAATCATACTTTTCATCTAATTCTAAAACATATTTAGAATTATAAAACTAACCTAATTGATTAGAAACACATTAAATGTTAACTAACTTTTTAGCCTTTAAGCATCTGCTATTTTAACATTAAAAATGCAAATGATTTTTCTCTCAATTGGCAGTTTTCCTTCACTATAAATCATCACCAACAAAAATATACATAGAGAAAAAACTTCTAGTTAAAAAAAGCCACGTTGTATAAACTACACAGTGATATTTAAGACAGAGAGCAGGAGCTAAGAGGAAGGCTTCTATTTTCAATTGATATCTCAATAAGGATCCCTATTTTAGCCTAGACCAGGTTTCATAGGAATATTCATTAAGACAATGAAAAAAATTACAATCAAAAGAATATCTTGTAAGTAATATTTTTAGAGGAAAAAAAATGACACTAATTGAAGGTATGGGCTACCTGAACAAATATCTATTGAAAAATTAATCTTATTTTTTGTTTCACCCCATCCTATCTTAGACATGCCATCTTTGCACAAGTGTGGAAAACAGAGAAAAAGGTAATGCTGTATTTATAGCTGCAATCCCATTAAATCACTGGTAAATCAGTTCTGGCTATGCAATGCAGCATTCCTGCACAGGTAAGCCTGTGTAGGTTACCCAGCGGACAAGAAGCAAGGGGAAGATACAAAGGAAAACCAGGACATTAACTGCACTCTTGTTTACGCTTGTTTATGCTTGTTTCACACGCTGTGTTTCAGAATGTAGAGAACCAGGAAGTACATGGAGGAGGAGGATGTCATCCGAGAACAGAGGAATTATATGAACACCTGTTACAAATAGGGGCCTCTTTACTCACACTTTACATGGAAAGAGTTACTCACTCTTTACATGAAAAATAAATAAATAAAACAAAAGCAAACAAACAAAAAATCTATCTTTAAAACTTATCCAAAACACAAGTGAATAACAATGGGCAGCCCATTTAGCTTCAGCTCCAAGCATTAAACAAATCTGTTGTCTGGACATTCTTTTAGGAGGAGTGAAAAACAAACCAAAATTACCATGCTGCAACAGCATAGGTCCAAGTGGAAAACAAGAGCTTCTTCTGTCCTACCTTCAAATATGACTCAATGGAAGATGCAGAAAGAAAATGCAAAAAATTGACATTCTACATTGATGAGCATTAAGTGGAGAAACCAGACACATTTGAAAAATTAGATACATTTAAAAGAAAAAATATAAAATGAAAACTAGTAAAGAAAGCTCAAAAGTGAAAATGCATTTCAGAGAAAAATAACAAAAATAATGTTGCAGAAAAATGGTATGGAAAGCAAACATGTTTTTAAAAATGTAAAACTAAAATAGGCCAATTAGATAATGTAGCATAGCTATGCCAAGGAGAACAGTGCATGGCAAGCTGATGCGTCCAAAGGAAAGACAACAAATAAAAACAAAACAAACAAACAAACAAACAAAAAAACAGAAGTCAAAAAGAATGTCATATGAAGCTAATATTCATGAACTATGAAAAAAATGTGTACACACTGGTTTTTAAAAACTTATTTTCGAGAGGACTATGTCTAATTCATTAACCTGCCATTGCAATGTGTTTGAGCTATTAAAGCACATATATTTAAAATTAAAATGTGTGTCTTCAAAATTGTACTTACTTCAAGCATTAATTTCTAGAAGAAAATGGACCATGATTTATACAGTTTTTAGGAAATAAGTACTATGATATTTTCAAACTCATCTTGAGTATTCTATTTCTAATTTTTCTACCATTTTTGAGGCTTGGAGTGCTTTTGTGTTATGTTTCTGCCCAGTGATAGCCCAAGGGAATCACCCTGGGGTGGAGCCACAAACATAAAGTTACAGTTATTGCCACATTACTTATCTTTAAACACTTGGAAAGGAAAAACATACGAAGACGATTGACTAAGTTTCTGCTCACCCATGTTTTAAAAATTGTTTGCCATTGAAAATGTTGTTAAAATGAATAGATGTTTCCTGATAGATCAATATGTTATTGATATATTACTAAGGCATTTTCTTTTTATTTTTTTTAAGACTTTATTAATTATTTTTAGAGAGAGGGAATGCAAAGAAGTAAAGAGGAAGAGAGACATCAATGTGTGGTTGCCTTTCACCTGCCTCCAGCTATGGACCTGGCTGGAGACCTGGCTTGCAACCTGGTTATGTGCCCAGGCTGGGAATCGAACCAGTGACTTTTGGGTTTGTAGCCGGTGCCTTAACCACTGTGCCACCAGACAGGGGTATTTTCTTTTTTTAAAGAAATTATAACTCTTTTTGTATATTGGTATTTTTTTTTTTAATGAAAAACAATACTATCGTGTTTGCCAGGCAACAGAGTTGTTTTGGAGCATTGTGTAGCATACCAAATGGTTATGGGTTCAATCACCAGTCAGGGAACATACCTAGGTTGCAGGGGATCAATCCCCAGTTGGGGCTTGTGCAGAAGACAACCTATCAATGTTTCTCTCACATCTCTCTCTCTTTCTCTTTCTCTCTCTCTCCTTCCCTCCCTCCCTCCCTAAAATCAATAAGCATATCCCTGGTGAAAATTAAAAAACAAAACAAAACACAGTACCATATGCATGAATGGAATCTTGCCCAGCATCACCTAGGTGTGAAAGAAACTTAGAGTTGTAGTATTATGCATATTTTTGTTTCCTTTCTTAATGCACTTATTATTTTTTTTTTTTTTTTGCTATAATAATGTCTCAATTTAGGCACTAATACAAAAACCATGAGTATGGATAGTTTGTTAAGTGATTATGCCCTTCATTAACTATGTGTTTACACTTGAATTGAAACCATCATACTTTCATGATATGCTACATGATTACCATAATCCTTGAATCTATAATCATAACCCTGATTAACATTTATATTAACCGTAGACTTCATAATGCACAGTTCACAATTGACAAAGAAACCAACTTTTTTATTTCATGCCAACAATAACACATGCAGACTCAAGGAAGGTATGTTTTGGTGCTTAGGAATTGTTTGGAGGACAATCTGGGTTACAAGTGACAACTTAGACTTTGGTGTTTGAGCTCAGGCAGGCCTATCTTGGTCTCTGAAGTGCATTGATTGGATTTCATATTCAATGAATATGCAATAAGATTTTTGTCTATTCAATTCTGTTTGGAACAGAAGCATTTCAATGTTTAAAAACTCTGAGGCAGACCTTTAATATTATATAGGTAGGAGATGGAAGTAAAACTTTTTGTGTTAGTAGGGATAAGGCCTTACTGCTTCTCCCTTAGAAGGATATTGAGGTTAACTAAAATTGTGGCACAACCCCAACTGGTTTGTGGTGTAAAACATGGTTTTGGAGTGAAAAATAGTGTTATCAAATAAATAATGTTAAAAGAATTGGAAAATGAGAAGTCAACAGAGATCTTAACATTCGTTTACACTATTCTTGTTTCTCAAAATTTACTTTGTGTAGTTTTTTTTTTTTTTTTTTTGAAGATTTCATTTATTATTTTTAGAAAGAGGGAAAGGGAAAGAGGCAGAGTGGGAGAGAGACATCAATGTATAGTTGCCTTTCACCTGCCTCCAACTACGGACCTGGCTGGAGACCTTGATTGCAACCTGTACCTTGCATAGTTTTGATACCTTCTTTATTCAAATATACAGTTCAAATTTTAAGACAATAAGAATATTATTTATTTTGTATGACATAGGTGTGTTTATTTACTTCCAATGATATCAACTCAAATGATTGCCAGTAAAGATCAAATGCTTAAAATTAGAATAACACTTTTTACATACAAATATTTAGTAAAGTTTCTGTATGCTTCAGGATTTGAGAGAAGAGCAAAATTTGGGGGAAGAGGAAAAAAGCCTCTATCAAGTTGTATATGGTCTGCATTTTCTATTTAATAACTCTTATCCAAATATGTTATTATCCCTTTTATTTTTTGGAATGGTCAAAGAAACATTCCTCTCCATTCGATTATTTCTCTAAAACACATCACTAGTTACTAGTCATATGATCAGAATTTCTGTTACTAGCAGAAATTCTGATCATATGACTAAGTCTAGTATGCTCTTTAAATATACCATCTTCTGTCAAAGGAAAACTTTTTGTTTTATATCAAGACACTACATTGAACATGTATGTTTGATCCTTTTCCTTTTCAAATTCTCATAGAAACAGGTAGGAAAAGGTGATATTCTGGGGAAGTTGAATCAAAATATAAAAATCAGGAGAAAAAAATGTTACTATCCCCGCCTGGTGACAGTGTGGATAAGGCACCAGCCTGCAAACCGGAAGGTTACTGGTTCAATTCCCAGTCAGGGCACATAACCGAATTGCAAGCCAGGTCTCCAGCCTGGTCCTTAGCTGGAGGCAGGTGAAAAGTAACCACACATTGATGTCTCTCTCCCTCTCTGCCTCTCTCCCTTCCCCTCATTCTAAAAATAATAAATAAAATATTTTTAATATTATCAAATAAAAAATTTAGCAATTTTCACACAGTATAGTAAAAATGGGACCCACATGAGAAAAAAATTTATTAGGGCCAAAATTAATAAAAGTTAACATTTATTAAGAATGTTGTATATGCCAAATGTAAACATATACAAAAGAAGAAAGAGAATTAGAGCATTTTAAACTGTATGATTCATTAGACACATTATGTACCAAGCACTTTGACCCATACATGGCTCAACTTATTAAAGGAAAAACCAAGGGAAGTGGTAAGTGTTTAAGGTAAAGTGAACAGCTTTCCTAGAAATATATAGTATATAATAGGAAATCAAGAAATCACAAAAATGATGACATAAACATCTATTAACAAAATATTGATATTATTATTATTATTGATGCTCTCCATTGACCAAAATATAAATAAGCTCAAGTTTAGATTTATTATGCAGTCTCAGGTCACTTAACAACAGGTAAACTTTTGAGGAATGTGTCCTTAGGCAATTTCATTGTTGTGTAATCAGCCTTCTTTCAGAAGAAGGTGGATAGTCTACCACATATACCATATACTGAGGCTATGTGGTATAACCTCTGCTCCTAAGCTCCTAACTTGTACAGCATGTGACTGTACTGAATACAATAGGCAATTGTAAAAAAAAGGGTTATCATTTGTGTATGTAAACATATATAAACATAGAAAATGGACAGGAAAAATAAAATATAAAAGATTTTAAAATGATATACCTGGGTAGGGCACTTCTCATAACTGGCACTTTCAGGACTAGAAGCTACTCTGGGTGAGTCAGTGAGTGAATGATGAGTGGATGTGAAACCTAGGACATTATCTATCTACCATAGACTTTAACCACACTGTATACTCAGGCTATGCTAAACTTACAAAACAATATGAGATTAAATCAAGCACAGAAAAAGTAATGCAATCAAGAGATGCAGTAAATACAAGATATAAGAAGTTGCTGCTAGTGTAACATGGCCTATCTCTGACTGAAACATTTGACTGTATACATCACATGGATTTTTGAGTGGCATAACCAAGAAAGAGTAAAATAGGAAGAAGAGAATGAGTACTTATGCAGAAGTACATTGTACTTGATCTTTCCAGTGCTTGTTCACACACATTTTTCCTTTTTTGACATGTAGGGGTAATACACTTTTTCATCCTTTGCAATTAGTCAAGGTCATGTGACTGAGCGTTGACTAATGGATGGCAGACAAAGCACTTAATTGCTGGTGTGGGACCCTGCAACACTAGTGATTTCTTCTTCTGTCAGTGGTCAATCTTAACACTTCATGCGGAGATGGTGATGTCATCATATGGTGCAAATTTGCCAACCTAGGGTCCCTGAGTGACTAAGGGAAGTGGGCCCTTCCATTGAATAGTGTTAGGAAGAAATAAACCTTGGTTGTGTCAACACACTGAAATGTGGTTTGGTTACTTCATATAGCCTAGACTAACCAAGTAATATGTGTGTATACATCACATGCTCCATACACATATGTGTTTATACATATGTGTATGGATCAAAATCATTTTTTGATTTCTGGGTGATAGACATTTATGATGCTTTCTTATGGTTCTCTGTTTTCCATTTTTTGGGAGTTTTGGTACATTTTCTATTTCAGATGGCATGCACTATATGCTGAATAACATCAATTATTCATAAATAGTATCTGATATTTGGAGAAAAATTAATGAGGAAAATATCTGTTGAATATTTATTTTCAACTTATATTAAGAGCCATAATTAAGTCAGTTTTTATCAAGTATAGTACAGATCTCTTTGGTAACCTGATATAATAAAAATTAGACTTTACCTAATTTTCAGAGATATTAAGAATGCATGCATTTAGCAAAATATGTTCATATAAACTAAATATTTCAATTTAGCACTTAGAAGAATAATGACAGTAAGCAATATTAGAAAAGAGAAGAGTTAATAAATGCAATCTTTTTGTTTCACAAAATGTTGGAGTAACAAGAGCAGATACAAAGCTTAAAGACAGTCCTATATGTGTTTAGACACTAACTACATGGAATTTATCTTTTGAGTAGGCAAGAGAGTATACATTAATGGATTCCAGTGAGACACTTTTCTTGCCTTACTTGTAACAAGACTCAAGTGTGATCTGAATTGCTCCCTGGTGCTTGAATTTATATTCTTCTCAGAGGCATTGGATATTGTATTTCACTACAAAGAGCTAAAAACATTGCAATCATTATTTATAAATCTTTTAGAAAAATGCATTTTCTTAGCAACAACTATGGCAACAAGGAACTCAAAATGACACTAGAAAAGAATTGAGCTCAGTTGCAGTGGGTAATGCATGCCGGATTTATACTTTACCATTGTCTATAATTTAAAACTGGAAAAATCAAAACAAACATTCACTAGATACAATTACTTTCTATATCCAACCCATGTGTTCCATTTAAGTAACATTTAAATGTGCAAATATATAAAGTATGTTTTCTTAATAGTCGTGAACATCTATAAACATAAAATGACTCCAGGTGATCAATATCATAGGCTATAGTCAACTTCACATAGTTTTAACAATACTTGCAGTTCTAGCCAGAGTGCTTATATTACTGTTACTCGTTATAAATTTAATAAAGTATTTCTGGAATTGCAGATATGGTCATTCTTTTTTAAGTGCTTAATATAAAGCAAATGTGATTTATTTTTTTGACATATTACAGTACCCTCATATTACATTAGATAAGAAGTAGCTTATTTCTTAGTAGATTTTTTCTTATATTGAGTCCTTTTTTAATCAGAAAAGCTTGTATTACTTATCATTTTTTTTTACTAAGATATATTTTTTACAAATTTAAAGTCTACAGTATTTAAGGAGTTAGGAATTTGTATGTTGATTAGTAATTTCAGGCCCATGTTAGCAGATACAAGTAAATTTCTCCTCCAAGAATTACACTGACAAATTAGCATATATCCAATTATATGACTTGGCTGTCATTATATTAGTTTTCCAGGACTGTCTTTAAAATACCACAGATTGTGTGACTTACAGAACAGAAACTTATTTTTCAATAATTCTGGCGGCACGGTCTAACTAAGACCAAGCTGCAGGCAGAGCTGGTTTCATCAGCATGCTGTGAGGGAAGAATCTATTCCAGGCATCTTTTTGTTTCATAAAGTGAGACCTGAAATCAGCACAGAAAAGAGGGTTTTCTGCCAATGCCCCAATCTTCATCACATGTCCATTAGGTATTTCCTCTAGTATTCCAGCATTGGACATTTTTTAATGTGCTTTCTGCTACATGTCTCTTTTGCATCTGTATGATATTTGTATTTAAATATTTTGGATGTCATAAGGAAACAGCAGAAGCTCAAGCCTACTTTTTACTGTTAAGAAAATCCTCTTTTATGAGTTTTACACCATAGTAAATTAAAAGAATACAGTTTGACCTGTTTAGTTCTATAAAATGTTTATGACACTGTCATTATAAAATGTTTATAATGACATTGATTATTTGACTTTCAGACATTTTTCTATAGTTGTCACATTTTATTTTACACCTGATGATATTAATGTCTTCTGTTTAGGGGTTTTGTCTATAAAGTGAGAGTTGGAAACTAGAAAGAGAAAACTAGAGTTTGACTTTAGAAAATTTATCTCAGGGATCATCCTCATGCATGAAGTAGCCAGTATTATCTTCTCTCTTCTGCACCTTGAGACTCAGGAAGTAAGTCTGACTTGTTCTTTGATCTACTCATTCCCAGGGGTTTCTACCAAGCCTGGCTTGGCAGAATCTTTTCAGAAGCCTCTAGATGCTACCTCTGAAGGGAATCAGGCCATGGGTTCTTAGATTTTTGCCTTAATAATAGAGTCCAGAGAACATTACTTTCTTTCTCTTTTTTTATCTATATATTATACACCCACAAACAAGCATACATTTTGTAACAATAAATAAGAAAGAGTACATGTATTCTGTGTGTATTACACACCCACATTTTAGGTTTTTTGCTGAGCTGAATTCAATTTTTCTAAATTATTGAAAGTAACTTGATTTTTCCAACTTAGAAAATAATTCCAATCTAAGAAAACTTAACCTGCAATGATGCAGATACAAAAAAGTACAAACCTATAAGTTATTTAGTAAAATCTAAATATAACAAGATTTTAAAGTATTCATAAGTTAAAGTTTATTCTTATCCATTCAGCTACCCTATGTCTTTTGATTGGTGCATTTGATCCATTTATTTTCAAGGTTATTATTGATAGGTACTTATTCATATTCATTGTCATTTTTCTCTGTGTTCCTCTCTCTCTCTCTCTCTCTCTCTCTCTCTCTCTCTCTCTCTCTCTCTCTGTTTCTTCATATTCTTAAAGCAGACCCTTTAGTATCTCTTGCAATGCTGGTTTGGTTGAGATGTAGTCTTTTGACCTTCTTTTGTCTGGGAAGCTTCTTATTTCACCCTCCATTTTGAATGAGAGTCTTGCTGGGTAGAATATTCTTGGTTGCAGATCTTTGTTTCCCATTACTTGGAATATTTTTTGCCATTCCCTTTAGACCTATAGTGTTTCTGTTGAGAAATCAGCTGATAACTTTATCAGAGCTGCCTTATATGTTATTAGCTATTCCTCTCTTGCTGCTTTTAGGACTCTTTCTTTGCTGTCGAAATTTGCCATTTTAATTAGGATGTGTCTTGGAGTGGGCTTGTTTGGGTTCATCTTCCTGGGGAACCTCTGTGCTTCCTGAGTTTGCATGACTTTTCCTTTCCTCAAGTTAGGAAAGTTTTCTGTCATTAGTTTTTCAAACAGGTTTTCTATCCCTTGCTCCTTTTCTTCTCCTTCTGTTATCTGTATCATGAGGATATTATTACATTTCATATTGTCCTGTAGCTCTCTTAAAACCTCTTTATTCTTTGTCAGTCTTTTTTTTCATTTTGTTGCACTGTCTGGGAATTCTTTTCTACATTGACCGCCAACTCTCTGATCTGATCCTCTGCTTGATCTAGCCTGCTTTTGATTTCTTCTACTGTGTTCTTTAATTTGGAAAATGTATTCTTCATTTCCTCCTGGCTCTTATTAATAGTTTCTATGTCCTTTTTAATGCTAGTATACGTCTTAGTAAGTTTCTTATAGTTTCTCTGGAGTTCTTCACAGTTCCCCTGGAGTTGTTTGTAGTTTTCTTTGAACTGGCTGAGCTCACTGAGCTTCTCTATTATTGTTATTTTGAATTGCATGTCTGATAGAGTGCTTGCCTCTATTTCATTTGACACTCTTTCTGGCTATTCCTCTTTTCCTTTTGATGGGGTCTTCTTTGTCTCCCCATTTTAGGTGACTCTTCCTCTTTGTTTCTTCTTTGATTTCTTACTTGAAAATATTACTTTCAAGTAACTGAATAATAATATGAGAGATGTTTTCTACTTCAGTGCTTCCTCTGCTTTTAGTTCAAGTTTAGGTTTTCCAGATTATCTAAAATGACAATACCTTGAGTTTACAATAACATAAGGTCACATGGCCAAAAAGGCACACTCACCAAAAAGGAAAATACACTTTTTTTTTTTTTTTTAAATCATGTATCATTTCACAAAACAAATGAAATGGTTTAAATTTCTTATGATACATACACAGAACCCTTGGGAATTAAAATGGATGAACATGAGCATGTTATCTGTAAGAAACTCAAAAAGAGGAGACTAAATTCTTCCTTTTAATAGTTCAAGATTAAAATCAAGTACATTAATCAGTCATTGGAAGTAATATCAACTAGAATTCTGTGTGGATTTACAATTAAATAAGGTGATCTAATTGTGATAGATACAAGGTTCTAAAAATTATTTCATATTAATAAGAAACTTTTAAAATCAATTCCAGATATCACTTTTTACGTATCAAATAACCACCTCAAATAGCAAAATTCAAGAATAAACATTTCCTTAGAATTATAGAAGCAATTTTTATGCAAAGCCAGAGTTAAAAACTGCTATCATAGTTGATAAACCAAAATCATGAATTAACAATGCACTGGCCAATCCTCTCCATAATTCAACCTGACTAATTCAGTTTGCATGCACTAGTGCCCTGTTGCTATTGTTACAGAGAAAAAATAATGAAACAATTCAATTTTTGTATTCATTTTTCAACAACAAAAAAGCTTTTGGTACCTTAATTTATCTTGCCTTCATAAATTGCAATTTCAATCTAATAATGATAAACATGTTATTGATTAATGTCTATGAGAAGCACCTAACAATATAGATGACATGTATAATTATTTATATAAAACATATGAAAAGGTATTTGTACAATATATAAAAATGTCCTCTTTTTAATTAAATAAAGGAAGATTTCCCCTCTGGTTAAAGTAAAAAACAACAACTATAGGAACAACAATTAAAATTCAACATGATGCTCTACATGGTTGCTTGCAGCAATGTAGGCCAATTTTCCACAGGTCTCCTTACTTGCCACACATATATATATATGTGTGTGTGTGTGTGTACACATTGTGTCTATATACATATCTCACTATGTATATATATAAATGTATATGTATATTTATATTTAGAGCACTCATATACACACATACATGCACACAAATATATGAGGTCTGTCCCAAAGGTATCAGCCATGCAAACTGTATTAATTATATTGACATTGGCTTGATACTTTTGGAACAGGCCTCATATATATACATAGCTCACTATGTATATGTGAAATATATATATATGTATAATATATATGTGTGTGTGTGTGTGTGTGTATGTATTCTCACAACTACATTTTCTTCATTACCACATTATGAGTGGTAGGATAAAATCAATTTCAATTTTAAGACAATTCACAGAAGTTTCAGAGGTAAATGATACACTTCAAAATTCAATCTCTTGACTGAAGAAATGGTAAATTGTTTCCTTTTCTTGTGGTAGCAGAATATTTGGTAGTTTTTGCTATCTCTTTCTGAAATCAAGTTCAGGAAAAATAAATCCCTCTCTAAGTAAAATGATCACATTACCCATTGTAAGATATTCTAAAACTGTAAAAGGGGACAAAAAGGAGTGCATTCATTTTAACTAATTGAAAATAAACAATTTTAACCTTTCAAAGAAAGCATGTTGACAGATAAATGGAAACATAGCAAGACATTGTCATCGAGTGCAAGGACATGATTTGAGATGATGATTTTTAATCTTGAAGTCCATGCAGCCTAATAAGAGTACATAAGAGGGATGTCTTTTGTGAAAAAATTAGCATTCACAAGTTGTTTTCTTTAATCAGAACTGCTATCATAGCTAGAAGACTTTTATTAATATTTGGTGTGATATTTAGGCAAAAAATATAGAAATATTTCCAAATCTGGTCTGATTCCTACAGTATATCTAAAAATAGGGGGAAAATTGCTGTGTTAAGACAATTTAGCATTACAACCTTTTATTATTGCTGAGTTATATCAAAGATTAGATGACTATATTTAGGCTAATTTTCCTAATTAGTGGCTCAATTCTTCATTTACAAAATAGAGTTTATAATAAATAGCACACAGGGTTGTAGTGAAGTATAAATTATAACAACTATGTATAACATTTAATACAGTATCTAGTGTGAAGCCAGCGCTCAATAACTGGTCGCTACTGCAGCATATGGATCAGATACATGTAACCTGTATGCATACCTCCATTTACTCATTAATTAGAATTTTCTTATAAAAGGATTCGAGGCATGTATTTATGTGCACATTCACATGTTCATTTCATGTACATTATCATTATCATCATGGATTTGACTAGGATATCAACCTGTATTTGGCAGTACCCTGTGCTTTCTGTGCCTTCATAGTTAAAAACAGCAGCACAAACTAAGTTAAAAAAAATGAAAATCCAATTGTAATAAATGGAAAATAAATGACACTAAATAAATGGATTTTTCCTTTTTTTTTTTTTAAAGTAGAATGCAAAGCCATACAGTATTTCTTTTAAAGTTACTTGTACTTTTCAGATTGTCTAGGTTAACAGTACAAATATAAACCTATCATAGAAGAACACACACGTATTCTCAATATACTTTGAAACAGGTACTTCATGAAATTTTAAGATTGATGTTTCTATTTAACTTTATAATTTAAACATGTTTGTAGGAAAATGGATTACTTTTATGCTTCCAGATTTTAAGAACATTGAGTGTTGCGAATTTCTAATTTTGGACTTTATATCATAAAGTAATTAAATTTGAAATATGTAACGCCATAGCTAAAGAAATAAATCACTTCTCACTTAAAATAACTGAAGTAGGTACTATTAACATAAAACATCTTAAAATGTTTAATAAATAAAAATGACATTTTCTGAGGATTTACCCTTGAATAGTGATTGTTCCAGAAAGATTTTTTTGTTATGTTACATAGACTATATTAAATACTAATTACTTATAATAACTTGTGTTATTGCATGTTACCAGAGCCATTCTTTTTAGTAATACAATACACAATTTTATTAAAAATAAAAAGCTGTTGCTAAAACTATCACATTAATGTCCCTTTGAGATTTGAACTATAATTTCAGTCACTTTTATTCTGCCCCATGAGATGTAAGAGGAAGGCAGGAGGCAGCTGGCTATTCATTCATGTAATTATACTTCTCCCTACGTTTAAACTATAGGGCAGAATTTTTGCTAATAGAATGGAAATTAAATAGCATCTCATTTCTTTGATATTGAATGTGGTTATTCTTGGACCATAGAGAGATCAAAATGCAGGGTAGACAAGGCATATTGTGTGCCTGTGACCTTTACTCAAAACTTATCTGCAACATGGATAAGTTAAGGAATCACAACAAATCAAGAAAAGTTAAGACATTGCCTAGCAATAGCTCAGAAAAAATGAAAGCAATGAAAGACTCACCAGAAATATGAACAGGTTAAATCATTTAAAAACTATTTTAGACATAGCTTCTCCATTTCTAAGTCATCTAGGTAGGAAAAGAGAGCTAAGCAGAAATGGGTTTATTTCTATGCTTCAAAAGAGCAATAGAGGAACAGATAAGACATAAAATCATGCTTTTCTACTCCGCACTACAAACTCACATCAGAGCAGTAAAAGTTCTACCAGAAATAATAAAAAGTGAGTTCCAAATTTACAGCAATAAAATGTAAATCTAATACAAAAATAAAAACTTGTGCCACAATACTATTCAGCTCTGATTTAATGTGGCATCATAAAATCTTTTCTAGCTCCTTTTATTTATTTCACAAAATAGTAAATAAACCTAATCTTTTTTATTTCAATAGTTGCATATTAACTATATTTATTTTTAATCACTGAACCTGATCATTCAATGTTGACTTCTGTGAAAATGGCTCCCAGAAGCATTAAGAGTTGAGTTCAATATTTTCTCTAAGCCAGCTGTAACATAATGCAAAATAAAAAAAAAAAATCTAGGGTTTAAAGTTAGAATATGCCTGTTGATGTTGAGAGGATTAAATGAAATAAGTTAGTAACAGTATGTAGCACAGTTGTTACTTTATGGGAGAGTGGAGGTATTTTTAATAATTGTTCACTCTTACTCTGATTTATAATATTTCATGGGAACTCTTTTCAATAGCAAAATAACTTATATTAGCAATAGCAGGTGGAATTGCTATTAAGAACTTCAATAGAGTTGATGAGATTTCTGCAGTAGTTCTGAGTGAAATATCTACACATACAACCCTGCCTAGGCCTGGGGGAATTGCTACTAGTGAAGCATTAGGGGAAAGAAGGAACAGGGTCACCTTGTGTAAAGATTATATTAAGGTAAATACAGTCTGTCCTGATATAAGCTAGTGTTTGTTTGAAAGCTGCTATTCATAACAGGAGTGGGAGTATAATAGGGGAAACAACTCAGAAAAGTAAAAAGCTTCCAGGTACTGGGTTGGTAGGGTAGGTAGGGTATGTATGCTAAACTATGTCTCTGTTCAAGACCTAAGAAATGTTTTGTTTTCCTTAATAATTGCAATGATATTTACTTGTCCTGTTCCCTCTATAATTTTACCAGGGAAAATATACAGCTGTAAGTTTCAGTTACCTGTTTAAAAGCCCCTTTTCTTCTCTAAAATAAAGTCAATTGTCACAGATTTATTAGTATGTATTTTAAAGTAGATTTAACTGAAGCCATCCAATTTTAGCAGAGAGGGCAGTTATAACTTGTATTTCCAAGAAGACAAAGGTTCAATTTCCTGATTTGGATAGGGAAGAAAGAAAAGTGATGACTTGGAACAAACATGCCCACTCTGAGTGCTAGGACCTTAAGGGAGTCTGATTATGGCTCTGACTGTAAACCCACATGATAGTGTCCTGCAGCCCACACCACTCTCTCCTCAACACTCCCTACCACAGTACCCTTCACATGGTGTGCACACAAGAAGAAGTTGTTGAGTGAAAGGATTTCTTATAAGAATGACTTTAAAGTTTTTTCAAGTTCCTGAACCCAAAAGGAAGAAGTGTCACGATTAGTGGCAAGTAATCCATCATCTAGGTGACTTTAATGGAAGGGCTTCTATCCAGGACATGGTGAAAAATAATTTTTTAAAGTATTCAAAGAATGTATCTAAAAATATTTGAGAGTTACTGTAAATGAAGTCAGACAGAAAAACTAGAGGGAGATAGCTCTTACATCTCTGGTTTATTACAATGGCTACTGAACTAGGTATATTAATGCCACAAAACTAATAATCATGTGTTGTTTTAATTGCCATGCAGTAAGCAACTAGTACATAATTACACATTATATTCAGAAACAGGTTTAAATTGATTAATTACCTTATCCTAAATCACACAGGTAGTGCATATTGTGGCCAGGATGTAAATGAATGTCTTTTTTGACTGCAAATCTTCTAAGAACAGTACACTAAATTTTGCTAAAACAATGTATCTTAGGGTTTTTATAATATACAAAGATTTACACAGTCTAAATTAATCAGTCCTTTCATTCATTTATTGTGGATTAATTCTTCATATTAAGAACATCATATCTTGTACATATATGAAAGGAAGTAACATTTTAATGCACATCAATCCCTGAGAATACTGGACCATATGAACTTGGATTGAAAAGATAAAGATAAAGCTCAATTATTTGAGATTATTATTTAATTGTTAGCTTTTACTTTTTGTGGAGGTAATTGGCTAATAACATTATACAAGTTTCAGGTATAAAACATTATAATTTGATATTTCTATATAGTACAGCTGAGCATCAAAAGTCTAGCTTCCATCAATTCTTCTTCTGGACATTTATCCAAAAACTGTAAAATTACTACTTTGAAAAGATAGGTGTTCCCACCTAGTTATTGCAGCATTATTTTCAATAACCAAGACTTAAAAACAACCTAAGTGTCCATTGACAGATGAAAGGACAAAGGTGGGGTATACTGTATATGATGGAATACTTTTTGGCCATAAAAAAGATGACATCTTGTCACTTGTGACAACATGGATAGATGTTAAGGGCATTAATTATTATTTTTAAAATCAGAACTAGTTCATTCAATCCCAATGTAACATCAATTGTCTGGTTGTTTGGGTTTTTTGATTTACACCTTAATTAGGCTATTGTGTTTACCTCTTTTCAAATTTTTTGTATAGTACATAAAATTTGAATTTCAAATAACTTTGAGATTCTCAAAAACATTTTAAAATGTGCTGCAACTTGAAGTGTCAAAACATTCAAATACTCTAATCACATGTACAACCTTTCCCCAACTTCACATATTGTAGATACAGAGTTTCAACACAGGTAATAGTTAAAATAATTGATGGTAAAATAACTTTTTGTAGTAAATGTCTTTCTCAACCCTGCTATTTCTTTATTTAAACTAGTACCTGAAAACAGTTTCAAATTTTATATACATTATGGTAAATGACATGCTATTGGCACTAGCAATTTCAGTGTTTAATATTCAATAGTCACAGTATTAAAAATCAATGCACACCTTAAATTTTTTTTTTTATTATCAGTGCTATTGCTGGGCTCTTAAAATTATTCTTTTGTTACATTACCAAAAGTTGGCCAGATGGCTTTGTTGTGTGATACCTTACATTTAAGATGAAAAAAGACGCATCCTGGATGGGATGGGTTAGTTAGTTGGAGTGTTGTCCCATGCTAGGAAAGATCGCAGGTCCAGTTCCCAGTCAGGCACACACCAAGGTTGTGGGTTTAGAGCCTGTTCAGAACAGGTATGGGAGATAACCAATCAATGGTTCTTTCTCACATTAATGTTGCTCTCCTTCTCTATGAGTCTGTCTCTATTTTGCTTGTTGGTTCAGTTTGTTCATCAGATTCCACATATGAGTGAAATCATGCGGTACTTATCTTTCACTGACTAGCATATTTTACTTAGCATAATAGCCTCCAGTTCCATCCATGCTGTAGCAAAAGGTAGAAATCTTCATTTTGGCTGCATATTATTCCACTGTGTGGATGTACCAGTTTTGTTGTTGTTATTGTTGTTGTTGTTTTAACCACTCATCTACTGACGAACACTTGGGCTCATTCCATATCTTGGTGATTGTAAATAATGCTGCAATGAACATAGGGTGAATATATTCTTTTGAATTAGTTTTAGGGTTTCTTTAGATAAATTCCCAGAAGTAGAACTGCTAGGTCTTCAGGCAGTTCCATTTTTTTTTTTCCAAGATTTTATTTATTATTTTTAGGGAAAGGAAAAGGGAAGGAGGCAGGGAGGGAGAAAAATATCAATGTATGGTTGCCTTTCACCTGCCTCCAGCCACAGACCTGACTGGAGACCTGGCTTGCAATCTGGTTATGTGCCCTGGCTGGGAATCGAGTCAGTGACCTTTGGCACCTATCCACTAAGCCACCAGCCAGGACTATATCCATTTTTAATTTTTTGAAGTAACTCTATATTTTCTTTTCACAGTGTCTGCAGTAATCTGTATTCCCAACAACATGCACTGGGGTTCCCCTTTTTTCACATCCTTTCCAGCACTTGTTCGTTGATTTATTGATGACAACCATTGTGACAGAGGTGAAGTGATATCTCATTGTGGTTTTAATTTGTATTTCTCTGATGATTAGTGACATTAAGCATCTTCTGCTGGCCATTTGTATGTCCTCTTTGGAAAGGTGTTTGTTCAGAACCTTTGCCCATTTTTTAAAATTGGATTGTTTATTTTTATCATATTTGATAAAGAAGGCAAATACATACATGGGCTAAAGATAGTTCATTCAATGAACGGTGTAGGAAAAGCTGGATAGATATGTGGAGAAAAATGAAACTAGACCACCTTTTTATGCCACACAGAAGGAAAAGTTCAAAATAGATTAAAGAATTGAATGTTAGACTCAAAACCATTAAAACTATAAATAAATTAGGCATTAATAATGCTCATAGTAATTACTTTTTTCAGCCCTACGTCCTCAGGCATTGGAAAAAAAGAAAAAAAATAAACAAATAGGACTATAATAAACTAGAAAATTTTTGCCCAACAAAGGAAACCATCAGTAAAATGAAGATAATCTACTGAATAGAAGATAATATTCATCAATACATCTGACAAGGGGTTAATATCCAAAATTTATAAAGAACTCATAAAATTCAAAAGTTGCCCTGGCTGGTGTGTCTCAGTGGCTTGAGCTCTGGTCTGCAAACCCAAGGGTTGCTGATTCACTTCCCAGTCAGGGCACATACCCAGGTTGCAAGCCAGGTCTCCAACCAGGTCCCCAGCTGGAGGCAGGTGAAAGGCAACCATACATTGATGTTTCTCTCTCTTTCTTCCTCCCTCCTTTCCTCTCCCTCTAAAAGTAATAAATACAATCTTTAAAAAAAAAAAAACTCAAAAGTATAAATTTAAAGGAATTTTCATATTTATTGCCTTTGTGATATGTTAACAACAAAAATCAGATATTTGCATCCTACAAGCCCCTGACAGCTCACTCAACAAAGACAAGTTGCTGAAACAGGAACTCACATCAGGATGGTGTGCAACCTCCTTGCAATAATTCTACTGCAGTTTACTATGGCTTTCAGATATTGCTGATTTCCCTTGTATTGCAAAACCTTCAAGTTGATGGTTTTCATTAACTTGCACCTGAGGCACTGGGAGAAGATATATCCCAAAATGATATGCAAATGTGATATCACTAGTATTCAAATGACTGTTCCACTTTTGCAGTTGATAAATCCTTAATATCTCTCTCCTCCTCTCTTCACCAAAGCAGTTAACCTGAGGCCAATTAAGGATAAATATAATGCAATTTTCTGGGATTCAGTTACGTTTCCAAGTTGAGAAACAACTATATTTGAAGAAGAGTTCAATACATTGACCCCAATATTCAAGTAAAAGGTTTTTTTGTTTTATTTTCCATTTCTCCATTAGGTTATAAAGTGATGAAAATTTTTTAAAAATCATTAAAAGTTAAATGCCAGTAAACTGAAATTGATGAAATGAAATCCCTAACATTCTTATTTAATCATCTTAAAAGTAAATGTAAAAACTACCTGTCATATCAAATACTTTTTTTAAAAGAGTCTATATTTTGCTTGTTTATATTTTGGTATTCTACTTCAAGTTCTAAAACCTTACAGAAGCAAAGAAATTTGTTAAAGACCAACCTGAAATTTGCTCTAAAATATGAATTAGTTTTTGCTTCTCAGCTCTACTTATTATTATATTTATCCATTTAGTACCCCAGATTTTACTAATTAAAATTTATTAGCAAATTTTAAAGACTTTTCTGTGTATGATATAATGTTCATGATTTGTATTTGCTTTTATAATTTAATACTCAATGTTACATATGTACATATGTATATATATACACACACATACATACATACACAATATGACTTTTGCACTTTATTTGATTCTGTATAGGGAAAAGATTTAAAAGAAATAATAATTATAATGAAACAGTTCATTTTAAATGGGATACTTCTTTAATTGTTAATAAAATACAATTAAAATTCATGCTAAAAGACCCATATGGTAGCTAATAATACTAAATAAAAATTGAAAGATACTAGTATGCCTTTGTCTCATTTTTAGATTCAGTCCATCAAGAACTATTTTAAGTTTCATATTTTTTTATTTTAAAGAGCTTTATTATAGGATATTAATGTTCAGGATACTTCAAAGCACCTAATACCGCTAATCAGATTTTTGGTAACTGGTTTTAAAGTATTCCTTGAGTATTTTTCTCATACTGGCTTTCAGGCAAAAGTATTACTTAGTGATTATTTAAGACATGTTCATTTAATTAAAGTTTATCCTTTGTAACATGAGATATCAATCCATAGATAACTTCTAACATAATTTTACAGCTGTCTCAGGTAGCTTTGGCAAGTTTGTCTTCTGACTTTTGATCATGGGTTTCTAAACCCAATATGAAACTGTTGTCCAGCTGAGCTTCTCTGACTAATCTAATTTTTGAGAAAAATCAAAGGACTGAACTGTGGTACTGTTTGCATTAGTTATGCAAGCTAGAGGAACCAAGCATATTGACCCAGTATTTATTCTACAAAAGCTCAAGAAATTTGCAATCCAAAGACCTCTCAAAATATGAGATACTTAACACATGCTATTGTTTACATTGTACCACAGTCTTCTACTTTATTAAGTGGGAAAGTCTAATGCTCAGAAGGTCCTTCATTGGGAGGTTTGTAGCATTTGAGTACATCCTGAAGGTTTCAAGGTTCACTTTCAGTGTTGATACTCTCTCTCTGTTGGGTCAATCACCACTGTTAAAAACAGTTCCTGGAACTGCTAATCGAGCCCCTGAGTAGTAACATCAATTCCAGAAAGTCAACAGCCATAAACAGGGTAGCAGCTATGATCCCAGCCAATAGCATTGTCAAAGTGGCCAACCTGTAGGCATTTTCTGTACCTGTGGCTCATATGCAGTAGCCTGAGACTTTGCTCAGGTTTCCTTGCCCTCTACAGGCAAAGCAACTGTCTGTAATGATCTTCATTTCATTTCACCATCCACTTTTCCCAGCATCAAGCCATCACTTCCAAGTTGTCTCCTGATTTGGCATGCAGCAGCATTTTCAGCAGAGCCAGTGATGGGATTTTGCAGTACTTAAAGCAAAGGGGATGCTTAGTCTAGGGCTTCACCACCAGGATTATTTCCTGCTGTTTCTTGTCTTATTTGTAGACTTCATCAATGCTCTGCTCTTTCTGCATGTTGTTGGCCAATTCTTTTTTTTTTTTTTTTTTTA
>PVIW01006415.1:0-87498 GCA_004026585.1 Noctilio leporinus
GTGAGATCATATGATACCTGTCCTTCACTGACTGGCTTATTTCACTAAGCATAATACTCTCCAGTTCCATCCATGTTGTTGCAAAGGGTACAAGTTCCTTCTTTCTTTCTGCCATATAGAATTCCATTGTGTAAATGTACCAAAGTTTTTTGATCCAATCATCCACCGATGGGCACTTAGGCTGTTTCCAGCACCTGTATATGCCTTTCTTTATGATATACTGTTAGCTTTAGTTATTGTATCATATTCATATTTGTAAGTAAAATAGACCTAATGATTTTCTCTTATACTCTTTTTTGGTATATTGATTTGGGTATTAAACATACATTAGTTCTTCTAAATTAGCAGTATTTTCTGATATTTTTCCCCTAAAGCAGTCTGTGATTACCTGTTTCATGAAAGCTTGGAGAAACCGTTTGAACCAGGAGCTTTTTTTTGGCAGCCAGGCCTCTGATTACAGATTCAGTTCCTTTAATGATAATTGGTATGTTCACGTTACAGCATTTTTGTGTTAAAAAAATTTTTGTCATATAGGTTGATTTATGAATATACAGTTGTCCATAGTCTTACTCTTTATTTCAGTTATAGCTATGATTACTTCTTTTTTTAAAAGTTTATTTTTATTGTTTACACTATTACAGATGTTCCCATTTTTCCCTACTTTGCCCTTCTCCACTCCACGCCTATCCACTCTTCCCTCAGGTCATCATCACGCTGTTGTCTGTGTCTGTGGGTTATGCTATATGTTCCTTGGTTAATTCCTTCACCTTCTTTTCATCCAGCCCCCTGCTCCGGCTTCCCCTGATAGCTGTCAGGCTATTTCTTTTATTTATTTATTTATTTTAAAAATTTTATTCATTATTTTCCAGAGAGAAGGGCAGGGAGGAAGGAAGAAAGGGAGAGAAGCATCAATGTATGGTTGCCTTTCACCTGCCTCCAGCTATAGACCTGGCTGGCAACCTGGCTAGCAACCTGGTTATGTGCCCTGGTTGGGGAATCAAACCAGCCACCTTTGGGTTCACAGGCTAGTGCCTTATCCACTGTGCCATCAGCAGGGCCTGTCTATCAGTCTATTTCTGTTTTGTTCCTCAGTTCATTTTGTTCATTAGATTCTGTATGATTATTTCTTTTTCATTCTACAATTTATATAATTGTTTCCTCTTCTTTTCTCTCTTACTAAAACTTTGCCTTGCTCTGGCTCAGTGTGGCTCAGTGGATTGGCGCCCACCTGCAAACCCAAAGGTCGCTGGTTTGATTCCCAGTCAGGGCACATAAGAGATTGCAAGCCAGGTCTCCAGCCAGGTCCTTAGCTGGAGGCAGGTGAAAGGCAACCATGCATTGATGCTTCTTCTCTCCCTCTCTGCCTCCCTCCCTGCTTTTCTCTCTGAAAATAATAAATAAAATCTTTTTAAAAACCCAAAAAACTTTGTCTTTTTTGTTAACTTGAAAATTTCTGAGCATACATAGATAAGAGTACAAGGAACCTCCCTCCAGCACCTATCACTTAACTTCAACAGGCAACAACTATCAATAATTTACATATTAAAAAAATTGAACCATCCTCCTTTTTAAAAATATTACTTCTACACAAGACCATAATCTTTAAAAATTAACAATAATTGGTTGCTATCTAATAATCCATAATCAAATTTTTTTTACCCTAATTGTGTAAAAATTTGTAGCGCATTTATTTTAACCAGGATCTAAATTAGATTCACTCATTTTATGTGGTTGCTACATATCTTAAACTTTTGTAAATATTTTATAATCTAGAACAAGAGTTAGCACACTTTTTCTGTAGTGTCATGTCAGATAGTAAATATTTTAGTCTTTGTGGCCTACATCAGGTCTCTTCCATTTTTTTTTAAAGACCCCTTTAAAAATGTGAGAACCTTTCTTAGCTTGAAGGCTGTACCAAAGCACGTGGCATTTGGCCCACAAGCCATAGTTTGTTAACGTGATCTAAAACATTCTTCCTCACCTGCTCTTTTCCTTACTCTGGCCGTTGACTTCCTAAAGAAATCAGGTCATTTGTGCGCACTTTGGAGTTTGCTGATGGATTTCTCGTGGTGTCTTATTTTATTCTCATCTTGATATTTTTTGTAGCCAGGGAGTTAGATCTGCAGGCTTATTTAGATTTAGATTTTTTTGTGGAATACTTTAGTGATGCTATACATTTAATTATATCAGAGGATTACTCTATATGAGATGGAGTAGCCTCACTTTTTGTGGATTCAGGTAGCGATAGCTGATACTTTGCAAGGTAAGGTATCAAATTTTCAAAAACTAGAACAAACTTTGTATTTTATTTTACCACTTACTATTCCCAGAATCAGTTATTTTATTATAGGTTACATCACGATGATATTCTTTCATTCCTTCTGTAGTTTTAAATTTGAATATTTTTCCTTTTTTTCCCAAAATAGAATTGCTTTACTCCATTCAATAGGTCTATTTAGTTACAATGAAGAAGCTTAAATTGGAAAACTAGGATAAATGCTTAAAGTTTCCTTTTAGTGTTTAGAGATATGGGTGACCTAGTAACTTCCAGTAGTATCCAGTTAGAAGTTTCCTTATTTTACTAATTTTCCCAAAGAACTAACATATTTTATTACCTCTGCTCATTGTTGTCTACTTTATTGATTTGTTCTTCTCTTTACTATTTCCATTCTTTTTGTGCATTTGAATTCGCTGTTTTCTTCCCTCCCAAATTTTCTGAATGCTTAGTTTGTTGGTTTCCAGCTTTTTTTGTATGTGTGTGTGTGTGTGTGTGTGTCTTTGATTAATGCATGGTTTCTCAACTAATTTATGTCAGGTGCTTCTTTGTTGTGGTGGGTTGTCCTGTGCATTGTAGGATGTTTAATAGTGGCCTTGGCCTCTAACCATGTGATGTCAGTAGTGCTTTCCTCCAATTCCACTTCCCACAGTTGTGATAATAAAAAATACCTCCATTTATTCCCTAGTCGGAGGAAGATTACCCTTGGTTGAGAACCACATGGTTAATGCATTTAAAGCTATAGATTTCCTTTTTAAATAATGCCTTAGTTATAGCCCATACATATTGCATGTAATGTTTATTTTCTTTCATTGTAAATACAGGTCTACAATTCCTTATCTGAAACCAAAAAAGCTTTGAAGAAGTAACTTTTTCCTTAGGTTGGTCACCAATTAATTACATTAAAGGACAAAACTTGACCTGAACAGACATGAGACTACTTACAGTATTTATTTCTTAACTACTTTCTTATTTTTCATGTTTGCATAAATATGGAGTACTGAATCAGACCTCATTGGGGGTGTTATATTACATATGAAATATGTACTACAAAACTGTTAAAAGAATCCTGATAATGAAGAATTCTGAGTTATAAACAAAGTCTGTCCTGAAAGTATCGAGCCAATGTTAATATAATTGAAACAGTTTGGCCCGTACTTTCGGGGCAGACCTCGTACATCTTACTCAAAATGATTTTTGACAGGCAGCTATGAACATGAATTTCATCATTTTCTCTGTGAATATCTGTATAACTTGAATTAGTTTCCAGACATAAACTTACAGACATGACATAAGACAAACAAAAACTTATAGATCCAGACAACAGTATGGTAGTTACCATAGGGTTTTTTTTTTCTTTGTTTTTTAAGTTTGATGTCAGTTGTGCTGTTTTGATTAAAGTGAAGCTTTTTATAAAGGCATGGAAAGAAATAAGTGTAAAGGTGAATTGGGGACCAAATTAAAAGGGACAGTAAAGGTTTAGGGGGTTTGTGTTTCATTTTGCAGGCAACATTAAGCTATGGCTGTTGAGTGGGTGGTAATCTTGTTTATGTTTTAAGTGCAGAGTTAGAGTTTAGTAATAGGTATGTATACAGTGGATGTTTTTTCACCTCCCTTTTTCTTCTCTCTGTGGACTGACTGCATTTTTTTCTTACTATGTAGTGATTTGTAAACTGAAGAACTACCACCAAAGTTTGTACTTGATGCATTTACTCACAGTTAAATGTGGTGATTGGCATTATTACTGTATAGTTGGGGGGGTTGATGTTTCATAAATAATGGTAGCTGAAATTTGTGCTTATCGGAGCTGTGCCATGTGAGGGCTGCCTGGCACTTCATTAAAATTTTTTTTCAAAGGTGTGTGTCACACTGCAAACTTACCCTAGAGTTTATTTATTTATTTTGAAAAGATTCAGTTTATTTGTTTTCAGAGAAAGACTAAAGGAGGGAGAAACGGTGAGAGAAACATCAGTCGATTGCCTCTCACACGTGCCTAACTGGGGATTTGGCCCGCAACCCAGGCGTGTGCCCTGACTGGAAATCAACCAGCAACCTTTTGGTTTGCAGGTTGGCACTCAATCCATTGAGCAACACCAGCCAGGGTAGGCTGGCTGGCTGACACTTTAACGTGCCTTATTATATAACACTATGTTACGAGGTTTGCTTGTTTTTTTTTTAGATTAATCTCAAAGCTACTTATTCCGTGTAACTGCTAAATATTACCCTATATAGTTCTCTTATTTGAGTTTTCCTACTTCATCTCCAGGCCCTCGTTTTTCTATCCTATGCTCTTCTGTTATTTTTCTTTTATTCACTCCTAAGTTTTTATGTAGACATTACTTTATCTGAAAAAATTTTCTGTCCTTTCAAATTTGGGTTGTTTTTCCTGCCTGAGGTGTTCCTATATCATGTGTACTTTCTCTGTTATAACATAGAACATATGATCACACTGTATTGTACTCATTTACTTAAAACTGTTATATCTAACAGATGGCCTTATCCATGCAAATAGAGACCATGGCACTGCTGTTTCCTATTATGTCCCCACAACCTAGTATTGTGTAGAGTAAAATAGGCCTTCAGTAAAAAAAAAAAAAAAAAAAAAAAAAAAAAAAAAAAAAAAAAAAAAAAAAAAAAAAAAAAAAAAAAATTATTTAATGAAAAGTAATCAGAATTTTATTGGGATGTGAATAGTACAATATCAGTAGAAGGTATCATGAAAAAATGAAGTAGAGGCTAGTTAAACATAATATCCTGGGTACCAAATTATGATATATTGAGAATTTATACTTATACTTAATTTTTAAGCTTCTCCCATTTTATTTTTTAATTTATTTCTTGAATTACAGTAGACAGTACATTTGTTTCATTTGTACAACAGTGATTAGACATTTATACATCTTACAAAATGTACTTCCTTATACTTTAAGTGAAATATTATTTTTTTAAAAGATCTTATTTATTATTTTTAGAGAGAGGGGAAGGGATAGTGGCAGAGAGAGAGAGAGAGAGACATCAATGTATGGTTGCCTTTCACCTACCTCCAGCTACAGACCTGGCTGGAGACCTGGCTTGCAACCTGGTTATGTGCCCTGGCTAGGGAATCGAACCAGTGGCCTTTGGGTTCACAGGCTGGTGCCTTATCCAAAATGTTCTTTTGATAGCATACATTCTGTGATTCTTCTAGCTAATACATACACAACAGAAAATCATGAATGGAGAAACTACTGATATAGTAGGTGCTGAATAAATACTTGTTAAATCAACAAAGAAACAACTTAGTGTTATACTTATTTTTATTGTAATAATTATTTTCATTTCTTTCCAAGGTATCTTCATGTTTTAATGATCTTCTGGTCATTTGTTGCTGGAGTTGTCACATTCTACTGCTCCTTAGGACCTGATTCTCTCTTACCAAACATCTTCTTCACAATAAAATATAAACCCAAGGTAAAATTTATGTGTTCTTATTTTTAAAAGTCGGTATGTATGACCTGTGCTATTTGATATTGTTGAAAGCATGCTCAAGCAGTGATTATTTTAAAAAATACATCTCCTTAAAAGTGAAAAAGATCAAAACAATTTCAAAGTGAAATTTACTTAAGTTGTATAGTTTACCTAGGAAGAACTATAAAAAGAAAATATAAAATTCTCAGATAATAGGTATCCACAATTTTAGTGTCCTTTCATTGCATATAACAATGAAGACAGTAAATTAAAACAGAGGTTCCTATATCAGGGGTGTTAAACTCATTTTCACCAGAGGGGTGGGGGGCACATCAGCATTGAGGTTGCCATCAAAGGGCTGAATGTCATTTTAGGCCTGTATAAATGTAACTACTTCTTAACAAGTTAAGTGAGCCAGGTCCAAATCAAGGTGCCAGCCGTATAAAACAAGGTGGAGGGCTGGATTTGGCCTGCAGTCCTTGTGTTTGTCACCAGTGCCATAGTTGGTTTGTACAATAGAATCACCTGGGTAATCTTTAAAAATAAAGATTCCTGGGCTCTACAGATTTTGAATAGTTTTGTAATAGCTTTTTAAGCAGTACCTTTTAAAAAAAGCTTTCTGAAGCACAGGCACAATTAGGAAACTCTCAGTTAAATTAGCCTTGTTAATCTCCTAAATATCTATTTGTTTTGTTGCATAGAAACAAACAATAAATTTGGTTAAATGGAATAATTTGTAGTTCTGAAATCTGATGAATATGGTAGTATATTAAATCTGTCTCTGGTAGGCAGAGGTCCCTAGTATGTAGATCAGGATTTAATGGGGTATTTTTAAAGTTTACTTCTTTTTAAAAAAAAATTTTTTTTTTTAAAGATTTTATTTCATTATTTTTAGAAAGAGGGGAAGGGAGGGAGGCAGAGAGGGAGAGAGACATCAATGTATGGTTGCGTTTCACCTGCCTCCAGCCACAGACCTGACTGGAGACCTGGTTTGCAACCTGGTTATGTGCCCTGGCTGGGGAATCAAACCTGTGACCTTTGGGTTGGCAGACTGGCACCTTATCCACTGTGCTACCAGCCAGGGGAAATGGGGTATTTTTAAATCATAGTTGATAATTCCTCAAATTGATGCAGTCCCTCATCTCAGGCTTGTTGGTATTTTTATTTGAGGAAATTCCTGAAAGTGGTGCTCTGTAACCTTACTAGTTATCACATATCTTCTCTTTCATTGAATTCAAGGTTTTGGAGAAATAGAAAATAGTTTTTTCTTATACTTTTGCAGTAGAATATTATTTTCAAATATAGATGATTTAAAAAAAAATAAATGAGCATGACAATTGACTTCACTTGTAACCTTGGATATTTGGCCTAGTTTTTGTAAAGCATTTCATTAGGTATTTTTTGATGCTGTCTGTTTAGTTTAGCATGTAGTGTTTATTAGAAAGAGTGGTTTTAGTGTTAAAGCAAACAATAATAAAGAAAAGCCTTATGTTATACATTGATCAACAAACTTTGAAAAAATTCTTTTCTTTAATAAAGATGGTATGTAAAATAAAGATAAATTTCTAACCACCTTTCCCCCAATTTACGTTTTTTAGCAGTTAGGACTTCAAGAATTATTTCCTCAAGGTCGTTGCTGTGCTGTTTGTGGTAAAGTGAAATGTAAACGACATAGGTAAGTTAAGCTTTTTTTATTTGTTGATCTTCCAAATAAATTTTGGGTTTCAAGCAGTTTAACTGTATGATTTTTTTTTAGGCCATCCTTGCTACTTGAAAACTACCAGCCATGGTTAGACATGAAAATTTCTTCTAAGGTTGATGCATCTCTCTCAGAGGTAACTGATTTACTTAATATTGCCAAATATATACAAACAAGAAATATTGAATACCTATGGAAAACTTAAGTCTGGATCAGCTTAATATATGCTACCAAATTAGTTCTTGTCCAGGTTGATTATTACGAACTATGTTACTTGAATGGTAAGCTAGAAATGTTTTTGGATCCCATATCTAATTAAATAGATATTTTAACCAAAGAAAGTACTGTTTTACCTAGTTATTGCTTAACTCCTATAAATAAAACAGTCATTTTTATCATGGGGCAAGTAGAAATAATCAGTTGTAATTTCAAAAGGAAAGACCTGAGCTATAAGGATCAGCAAATGTAGTACATAAAAGGATGTTATTGAAGTCCACAATTTCCTTAGCAGTTCGCCCTGCACGCAGTACAGAAACTATGGTTGCTCTGACATCATACTCCTTCAACATGATGGTTGCTCTCAGAATTTAATACTTATATCTGGAACAATGATGTTAATCATAACTATATAGAATCATAGTTTTTCAAAATTAATAAGCATGTGAAATGAGATGCAAACTTATTGCTACTTTATCAAGTGCATAGAAACATATATATATATTCCTTCCTTCCTTCCATTTTTGTTTTCTTTCTCTTGCTTTCTCTATTGATTTGAGGAAGCAGTCAAGTCCTTAAAGGCAGGCACTGGGGTCTCATTTATTCCAGCACCAAATTCAGGGCCAGATACATTATTTGTAGCTGAGTGTATGTATTGCATTGAATTAAATTGAATGGTAATTAGTTGAAGAAGAGCATTAGACATCTAAATCCTTTCTAATTATCCCTTTTTCCAGTTTGTAAACTTCTGTAACTGAAATTGCTGCACGAGTGCCAAACTCCTGGCATTTTTCTTTCTCATTTCTTCTGTAAGGTCTTTTTTTTTTTTTTTTAATTAAATTTATTGGGGTGATATTGGTTAATAAAATATGTTCCAGGTGTATAATTCTAAACTACATTATCTGTCTATTGCATTGTGTGTTCACCACCTGAAGTCAAATTTATTTTCGTCACCATGTATTTAATACCCTTTACCCTTTACTACCTCACCCATCCCCCGTTACCTCTGGTAACCAGCATAGTGCTGTCAGTGTCTTGAGTTTTTGTTTGGTTGTTCATTTGTTGCTTTCAGTTTTACATTCCACATATGAGTGAAATCATATGGTTCTTGAGTTTTTCCACTACAAGGTCTTTTTCATCCTCAAGATTCCCTGATTGGACTGGGCTATCCAATGCTAGCCACATGTGGCTACTAATAAACACTTGAAATGTGTTGAGATGTACTGTATGTGTAAAATATATACTGGATTTGAGGACTTAGGAAAAAGGAACGTACAATATGCTAGTAAATGTTTTATATTGATTACATGTCAAAGTGATAATATTTTGGATATATTGAGTTAAATAAAATATTAATTTCACCTATTTAAAAATGTAGCTAATAATAGAATTAAAATTACTATTGGAGATTGCTAATTTCAAATCTATTGAAAAGTCTGTAGCAGAGTAGATTTTTGGGGCTTTGACACTTCATTTATTTTTTTAAAGACTTTATTTATTATTTACAGAGAGAGAGGAAGGGAAAGAGGCAGACAGGGAGAAAGACATCAATGTATGGTTGCCTTTCACCTGCTAAAGACTTGCCTGGAGACCTGGCTTGTGACCTGGTTATGTGCCCTGCCTGGGGAATTGAACCAGCGACCTTTGGGTTCGCAGGTCTGCTCCTTTTCCATTGTGCTACCAGCCAGGGCTTCATTTATTTTTATTTACTCATGTGAGAGAGAGGTTGCTTCTGGCATGCCCCCTACTGGGAACCTGGCTCACAACCTCGGCATGTGCCCTGAAAGGGAATTAAATTGGTGACCTTTCCATTTGCAGGGTGGTACTCAACCCACTGAACCACACCAGGGTAATTTAGTTCTTTAAAATAAAAAAAGAAACTTAGCAAAACTTGTCACCTTGTGTCAGGCACTGATATTTGGTAATGTTAGCTCCAAATTTAAAACCATTTTTGAGATCTTGCTATATAGGCAGTAGTTGGACTAGGCCCTAGGAATGAAAAGAAAAATAAGATGTGGATCCTTTCTTCTAGGAACTTCAGTCTGGGAGGAGAGTTAGATGTATAAAGAGGTAATTACAATATAATGTAATACAAGGAATAATAGAACAAATATGTGAGGTATATTATTAGTACAGAAGTAGTACATAAACTGTTGAGAGGGGCAGTCGGGAAGTATGGCTAGAAGTTTGCCAAATAGTTTGGGAAGGGGATTTCAGGGTTTAGAAAGAGCTTTTGAAAGGAAAGAGAGGCTTTAAAACAGGTATAATGTTCAGTTAGCTGAAGGGTAAAATGTAGAGAATATAGACAATATTCTGGGAACTAATAATTACTGATCACTGACTGTATATTAGGCACTGTGCTAATTACTGTATTTGCATTGTTTCATGTAATCACAGCCTATGAAGTAGGTACTAATAATTATAGATTTAACCAGTACCAGGGTTTAGAGAGTTTAAATAATTCTCTGATGTTTCATAGCTGGTTGGTAGCAGAACTCAGTCTAAAACTCAGTTCTGGGTTAGTTCTTTACCAGTTTTTATATGGCCATTTAGATATCAGATCATCAAAAGACTTTAGGGCCATGCTGAGAAAGTTTAATTGATCATGTAGTCCAGTGTCTTTAAACCATATAGTTTTCAGATGTGACTCACAGGATGCAGTGGGAGGTTAAAAGGAAATAAATGGTCTCAATTGTTGCTGTGCAGCACCCCGCTCCTTCAAAATCAGTACAGTTCCATTTTTTCTTTTTGATATATTGTGGTTTGCTATATTGAGGGTTTCATGCAAGGGAGTGATGTGGTCAAAATATATGTTTACGATCACTTTGGCAGCTCTATGCAGGGTGGGGATGGGAGCTAGCTTGAAAGGAGGAAGACTCATTTAGAGGCTATTGCTACAGTTGATGAAGACCTGAAAAGTGGGGCTATAGAAAAGAGCTAATTAGGATGTTTTGGTGATTGGTTTTACTGGATATGGGAATGAAGACCAACTGTTTAATGGTAAATTTTCTAATCTTCTCTCTGATGTCCTGTTCCTTGTTAATTCCAGCTGAAATAACTAGTGTTTAGGTTAATTTTTTTTAAGATTTTTAAAATGTATTTTTTAGAGAGGGGGGTAGGGAGAGAGAATGATACAGGGAGAGAAAACCATTGATATGTGAGAAATACATCAATCTCACATGCCCCCAACTGGGGACCTGGCCTATAGCCCAGGCATGTGCCCTGACTGGAATTGAACTGGTGACCTTTTGGTTTGCAGGCCATTGCTCACTCCATTGAGCCACACACACAGCCAGGGTGCTATAACTAATACTAGTTTTTGTAATAAAAAGTCCAAATCTTGTTCTTTATATTTAGAGAATCCACAACCATTTTTACTGCTGCCAGAGAAGATATATAAGTTATAATCAGGTTAGATATATTATTTTATTCCCTTCCTGCTGCTTTTTAAAGTTACTGCCCAATGCTGCAAGTCCTATTAAAAATTAACATACTGCTATACCTAGACTTTAAAAAATGGAAGGTTTAATATTCAGGGTTTCTTTTTTTCTTTCATTCTCTCTTTTTTTCACATATAATTTGAACAGCTGAAATCTTCACAAACTGAACATATCTATATAACTAGCACCCAGATCAAGAAATAAAACATTGTCAGCAACTGGAAAGTTCCCTTATTGCCCCCTTCTAGTTACTGCCCTCTCTTGAAAGGAATCACTGATACCTAATCTGACCATCTTAAAAGGAGTCAAAGAAGTCTTATCTGTTTGTTTGTTCATTTTATTCTGAAATACTGACTTACAAAGAGAGTTAAGAATATAGAAGACTAGTTTATTATTTCCTTCTTTTCAAAGAACTTTCTTGGTTCTGTGAAGCTTCAGAGTCAGGAACCATTTAACGTGTTTTATTGTTTGTTTGTTTTGTTTTTAATGTGAATATTTAGAAATGTCTGTGTCATTTTAATAGTAATTTTAAAAAAAGATTTTATTTATTATTTTTAGAGAGGGGAAGGGAGAGAGGCAGAGGGGGTGAGAGATATCAGTGTATGGTTGCCTTTCACTTGCCTCTAGCTATGGACCTGGCTGGAGACCTGGCTTGCAACCTGTTTATGTGCCCTGGCTGGGAATCGAACTGGCGACCTTTGGGTTCACAGGCTGGCACCTTATCCACTGTACCACCAGCCAGGGCTTTTAATAGTAATTTTTTAAATGGAGTTTTATAGTTTCCGAAGTGTTTTCTCATATGTTCTTTTTGATCATCTCAACTACCATGTAAGGTTGACATATACATGTATATGTTAGTAATTGGGCTAATAAAATTGGTTCTCAATAATATTATATATTGCTTAGTAGTAATTTATATTCCCAGAATTAGTTAATTAATTTTTCTTTAAAACAATTTTTATGCAGGTTCTTGAATTAGTGTTGGAAAACTTTGTTTATCCGTGGTACAGGTATGTTCTTTCTATAAAGCCTTTTTTCTTTGGTGTAGTGAATACCATTAAGTGAAATGTGCTAATGGGTATTTTAGTGAAGGCCAAGATTTCTCAACTGGCACTGTTGACACTAGAGGCCAAGATGTTCTTTGCTGTGGAGTGCTGTACTATGCATTAAAGAATATTTCGCAGTACCCCTGGTCATATCCCACTAGATACTAGTAACACCTCATCCTCCCCCCTACTTGTGATCACCAAACAATGATTTTAGAGATTGCTAAATGTTATTTGGGAGGCATAATTGTTCCCAATTAATAACCACTGATGTAGGCAATCAATTAATAATTTAGTGATAGCAAAGAGGAAAAACACCTAGGGCACTTTTTGAAAGAAAGTAACTTGTAGAATTTTTCATCACTCCTAAAGATAATGATTGACTTAAAATTTTGTATGCACCTTTTATATTTGAAATATAAGTGCGTTTACAAGAAAAACATATTCAGATGTTTTATTAAATTGAAAGATAATTTTAAGAGACATTCCTGGAATATTAAGATTTTGTTTTTCAAAGTAACTTTGTTTTTCATATCTGCTTTGGATGTACAGGTGCCCTATACCTTGCAGAATATAGAAAATACTCTAAATTTCAAAATATATAGTTTAATAATTATAAATCCAAGTTACCTCATTTAATAATACATGTTTTCTTACATAAACAAAATATGTAATTATATATTTGAATAATTATAATCTATAGATGTAATATTTATTGACATATGCCCTAATTTTATATTGATTCAGTATATTTTGAGTTTTCTAATTAAAAATGCCTATAATTAGGCATTCTAACTAAAAAGAAAAAAAGCCAGTAGTTGAATTGATCTATAGTGTATTAAAACAAATTTTTTAAAATTTAATTTTATTGTTGTTTTATTACATCCATTCCCTTTTTCCTTTCCTCTGTCCCCTTCCCCACCCACCCACTTCCCCCAAAGTCAATCCCACTTGTTGTTCGTGTCCATGGTTCTTCCATTCGAGTTCCTTGAGTAAACTGCTCCCCTTCTTTGCCTCCTCCTCTCCCCTCCCTAAAACAAATTTTATGTGTCATATTTTCCTGAGGAGCTATGTAAATTAATTTTTTATGTTGGTTTCTATTTTATATATGGGGCATTTGCCATTTAAGTAAAGTTAATGCTTATGTAGAATTCCTCTTCCCCATCCCCTGCATTACTTTTCAGTGGTAAAATCTATATATCTAAATATTAAAGTAATTTATCTTTTTCTTGATTTAGCTATTGATGATATATCTATCTCCTTACCTGGGGTTAATAGTGGGAAGGATGGTTGGTAAAAATTATCTTCCTTATTCTACCAAGGGACCAAATAGCACCATCATCAAGTTCAGAATATCACCATTAAACATACCTTTCTTTCTTACTTTGATTAGGGAAGTAAGTGTCCTGATATTTTTAGGAACCTCAAGACCTCAGGAAAATGCAAAGTAGCTCCTTAGAAGAAGCTTGTCAAAATTTCTTTTGAAATATTTAAAATATTTTAAAAGTTTTAATTTAGTTTCTTTTTTTCAAGTAAAACACTTTTTCCCCCTACTTTTGGAATTAGGTCATATTATTAATCTATAAATATTTAAAACTAATTAAAATTTCTTAATTTAATTCCGTTGCTTTTCCAAAATTATTCCTTATTTAATTTCTTAGAAATTTCTTTGATGGTGCTTAGAAAATGATCTTAGTATTGTAAAAATATGACTATACAGATAGATGTCTACGTGGAAATGTACGAGGTCTATCCAGAAAATACCTACCTATGTAATATGAAAAACAGAGACATTTATTGAAGCAAACATTGTACAGGGTGCGCACAATAATTGGCAAAATTTTAGTACAATAAACAACATACCACAAAAGTGTTATATTTTGTAATAAATTTATTCTTATACGTAAATACGTAAACATAGTTGTTATTTTTTTAATTCAAAAAATCTCCATTTGCTGCAATAATAGACTGTTCACTTTCAAAATCTTGAGCACACTTTCATTAATGCTTTTCTTTATCCATGAACATCATAATGTTTTCAATCTTAGCTTTAACAACCTCTTGATTGGAATGAAGTTGTTTATTAACTTCTTTTTCACAAATGCTCCATACATAATACTGTGAAGGATTTGCATGTGGTGAACTAGGCAACCAGATTTCCTTTGACCAGAATTTAGGAACATTGACACTGAGAAAATCTTGCACCTTTTTGGCATTATGTGCTGGTGCACCATCTTGTTGGAAGAGAAAATGATGTCCATTTCCGACATGCTTCATCCACAGTACAACTGCTTCTCTCAAAATGTCAAGGTAAACATCCTGGATCTTCATTGATGACCTCCTGGTCTGTGTACAATGTCTGGACTTGCGTGATCCATGCATACCTTATGCATTTTCCTTGATGTGGTGACATCAGGATCAGCATCATACACCTTCTTCACATTGTAAACTGTATGTAAGAGGATGTTATTGAAGTCCACAATTTCCTTAGCAGTTCACCCTGCAAGCAGTCGAGAAACTATGGTTGCTCTAACATGGTATGCTTTTGACATGATGGTTGCTCTCAGAATTTAATACTTTATATCTGAAACAATGATGTTAATTCATAACCTTAGAAACATAGTTTTTCCAAATTAATAATGATGTGAAATAATGAGATGCAAAATTATTACCAATTGATTGTACATAGGACAGTGGCACCTCAGTCCCCTTTAAAGTAGGCACCTTGGGATGTCACACAGCTCTTCTAGTCACTATCAGCTGCCCTGTTGTATTTTCTAGAATCTCATTGATGATCTGAAATTTCTTCCTTTTCAAAGGTGATTTTAGTTTTGAGAAAAGGCCAAACCTGCAGGGTGTGAAATCTGGGCTAGACGGGGACTAAGTCCTCTGGGTGATTTGATGTTTTGCCAAAAAACTTTCCATGAGATATAATGCATGAGTAGGCATGTTGTTGGAAATCATTTGAATAGTTTCCAAAGAGGAATATTCAAGCTTAATGGAAAATTTGATGCAGATTCTTTG
This sequence comes from Noctilio leporinus, assembly GCA_004026585.1. Taxonomy (NCBI): domain Eukaryota; kingdom Metazoa; phylum Chordata; class Mammalia; order Chiroptera; family Noctilionidae; genus Noctilio; species Noctilio leporinus. The sequence goes on from PVIW01006415.1 coordinate 15,148, forward strand.
CTCTGCTCACTCAGTCATTTTGAATGTGACAGCCACACAGTATACATGCTTAACAGTGTCTACCTCCCCCATGGATTATTACAGTGAAGTTCATGCACGTGCATTTCAGTCCACTCTTTTTGGCTGCCTGGTTACATCTATGTTGCGCTAAACCATTCTCATTATGTTAACATTGGCTGGACTTCTGGACAGACCTCGTATACAATAGTTATTGTCCTGGTACTAAAATAATGGAAGATGTTTATTTTCTTCTGTACATATTTATGTATTTTATTTTGTAATATAATTATTTGTTAAAAGAAAAATAGTGTAGGTAAATGGAAAAAACAGGAAGCTCTTGACTTTCCTTGGTTTCTATTTCTTTCTTTTTTTTTTAAATTAAAAAAATTGAACCCTGGGTGGTGTGCTTCAGTGGATTGAGTGCTCACCTGCAAACTGAAAGGTCACTGGTTCAGTTCCCCATCAGGGCACATGCCTGGGTTGTTGATCAGGTCCCAGGTGCAGGCAACAGATCTGTGTTTCTCTCACACATTGATGTTTTTCTTCCTCTCTCCCTCCCTTCCCCTCTCTCTAAAAATAATTCAATAGTCTTTCAAAAAATTGATTTCAGGGAGAGAAGAAGGGAAAGGAGCGAGAGATACAGATAGAGAAAGGGATGAGAGAGAAAGAGAGAGAGATTTGTTGTTCTATTTATTTATGCATTTATTGATTGGTTCTTGCATATGTCCTGACCAGGAATTGAACCCACAATCTTGGCTTATTGGGACGGTGCTTTAACCAGCTGAGCTACCTGGCCAGGGTTTCTTTGGTTTCTAGAAAATGTAGCTGTGTATTTCTCTGAACTTCTAAATGCTTGTTTTTCTCCTTATTGAAGGGATGTAACAGATGATGAGTCCTTTGTTGATGAACTGAGGATTACACTACGGTTTTTTGCATCTGTCTTAATTCGAAGGATTCACAAGGTATATATTTATAATGGTAAATTTGGGAATTTTATCATTTCTAAAGAGAATTTAAAAACTATTTTATTTACTTTATCCTGTACTATATGTTTTATTTTTTATTCACTTTTCATTTTTTTTAATATTGAAAGATGAAGGGGTCATTTTTGATTCATTGATCAGTTTACTTTAATGCTTGGATATCTTGGTTTGTGGCAGTTAGAAATAAAAAGATGACTATAGGAAAACCAGCCATGTTCCATTTTGATCAATTTACTGTGTAAATGGTAATGATTATGATTTGGTTTTTTAAAAAGGGTTTGAGTCATACTTTGTGTTTGTTTGGATTTTTTCCTACAGATACTCTTACAGTGTGTGGACTGTAGGTATGCGTTTTTGTCTACTGTCTAATCAGTTCAATAAAATTGAACATATTGACAGTAAGTTGGTATATAATATTTTTGCCATTAATAAAGATAAATCTTGTTAAATGTTTCTATACCTATTTTAGAAATGAACAATATAGTCAACCACTGTAGAAAAGATAATGCAAAAAATATGAATAAGCAGTTCACAGAAGAAAAATATAAAATGCCATTGAATACTTGGAACTATGTTATCTCCTCAAATAAATATAGTTTGTTTGTTTTTGATAAGGTACCATTCTTTTGCCTATTAGATCAGGAAAGATAAAAAAAGAATGATAATATCTAGTAATGGTTATTGTGGGGAAATAGCCAAAGCAAGAATGAATTCCAATTGGTATAACTCTTATGCTGGAAGGCATTTTGGTAATCTCTATTAAAAGATTTAAAATGTTTATACTGCCAAATTTAACTCCATTTTTAATAATATACCTTAAGTAATCAGAGTTTATGTAAAAACATATGTGAAGAATTCATTTCAGTATAATGAGAAACTATTTAATAAGATTGTTGGTTATTTAGTATAATACATGCCAATTATAGAATCCTATCCAGGCATGAAAAACCATTCTGTAGAATAGTACTTATTTCCAAGGGCAGGGGCTGGGAAATAATACATGTGGCATTTTTTCATTTTTAAGATTTTATTAATTATTTTTAGAGAGAGGGGAAGGGAGATAGGCACAGAGGGAGAGAGACATCCATGTGTGGTTGCCTTTCACCTGCCTCCAGCTACAGAGCTGGCTTGGAGACCTGGCTTGCAACCTGATTATGTGCCCTGGCTGGGAATCGAACCAGTGACTTCTGGGTTCACAGGCTGGTGCCTTATCCACTGTGCCACCAGCCAGGGCTCATTTTGAATACAAAGCTCACATATTAAAGCTTGTTAATATGTATAGCAAGGCCATATATATCTTTATTACTGTTAACTTAAAAATTTCTTTAAAAAGATTCTACTTATTTATTTTTAGAGAGAGGGGAAGGGAAGGAGAAAGAGAAGGAGAGAAACATTGATGTGTGAGAGAGACATTGATCAGTTGCCTCTTGCATGTCCAAAATGGGGATCTGGCCTGCAACCCAGGCATGTGCCCTGACTGGGAATTGAACTGGCAACCTTTCAGTTTGTAAACTAGCACCCAATTCACTGAGCCACTCCAGCTGAGGCCTTTATTACTGTTACACTCTTTTTATGGTGGTTAGTTGATTGCTGGTATTTGGTTCTTATCATGAATTTCTTTATGTTCACCATTGCTACTGCATTGTGCATTTGTACTTTTTGTAAATAGAAACTGTAAAAATAGATTCTGAGGCAGTAATAGACAATTTAATTGTAGACCAAGAGGAATACAAGATTTAATAAGAAATATCAATTGGTTAATGATAAACCAGTTAATTTATAACTTAAAGTCAATCAAATAAATTAATCAAAAAGCCGACTCATTACAGTGAATTCACTTATAAGTATTAATAGAAGAACTTTGCTACGTTAGGCTTTGGAGATAGTTTGGTGATTTTAAAATCACAGTACCTTACACTTTTGGTGAAAATTGCTTTAATAAGCATATTTCTCTTAATCATAAAAATATAATAGTATGTTTTAAAAAGTTTTGGAACCTAACCCCCATTTTTGTACTAGTTCTTTGTTTCGTATAACACAGATTGGCATAACATGGCATTTTTTCAGAACCTAACAGCCGTGTAATGCAGGTTTGTAATTGCTGGGTCAAATGGTCACTCTATATTTAACTTTTTGAAGAACTGCCAGACTGCTTTCGAAATGACTGCCCCATTTTAACGCCACCAGCAGTGTTTGAGGGTTCTGATTGTTCTGCATCCTTGCTAGAACTAATTGTTATCTCATTTTTTAATTCTAATGGTGATAGTGGGTTGTAAAGCAGTATCTCATTGTGGTTTTAATTTGCATTTCCCTGCCGACTAGTGATGTTGAGCATATTTTCTTTTGCTTATTGGCCATTGTGTACCATTTTTTTTTAGAAATGTCTATTCAGATCTTTTGCCCATTTTAACTGAGTTATTTGTCTTTTTGTTATTGAGTTGTAAGCATTCATTATATATTCATTTATTAGGTTTTTGATTTGCAAACTTTTTTTAGTTGTTATTCTATATATTTATTTTATTTCATTTGTATCACTATTATGGGAGAGATAAATGGCTCATTATCCTACCCATTTTTATAAAAAGTTAGTAACTTTGTCAAAAAGTGTCAGAAGTAGTTAATGGCCAAAGGTTTAGGCCTGGGCCATCATATTCCCAGTAAAATTTCTATCCTCATACTGGTGCCTGAATAATGTAAATTGGCAGATTGGGGATAATGAAAACAAGGAATCATTTAAGGTGCACAGGTTTTTGGTTTCTTCTTTTTAACTTAAAGTTGAGTGATAAACCCAGTATTTTACCACTTTGATTCTGAACTGAAGTCTTTAAAATGCAACTTACATATGAAAATTTTCATATGAAACAACAAATAAAACATGTTATTTGATAAATATGAGAATAATTTATATTCATTGAGTACCAAGAAGTTAGGGAAAAATGAAGAGTAATATTACTTTGAACAAAGCATACTTACTAGCAAAAATTATCCCTCTTTAAAGTGATCTTATATAACCAAAAGATATGTAAACTGATCTGTGTTTTACATTAAAAATTGGGGATTTATGATCCATCATGCATGTTAGATTTACCAGCTTATGATTTTATTTCCTCTTTCTTAATAGGGCATTTTAAAATAATTGAAAAGTTAACATAGAACACTATTGTGATGAAATTTTCTCATCATGCTTTTTTTTTGTTTTTAAATTATTCTTAGAAAAAGGGAAAGGGAGGGATAAAGAGAGGGAGAGAAATGTCAATGTCTGATTGCTTTTTGTGCACCCCCCAACTGGGGACGTGGCCCCCAACCTTGGCATGTTAAAAGATTTCCAATAATACCTCTAATTTTTATAACGTGTTCCAATATCTTGAACATATATAGTGTTCCTGCCATTGTAACATAATGATAATTACTTTAAAAGGTTTATTTTAATGTTGATATTTTCTAGGTGGATATTCCATCTATTATAACCAAGAAACTATTAAAAGCAGCAATGAAGCATATAGAGGTGATAGTTAAAGCCAGTCAGAAAGGTAAGACAGTTTTCTACTACAAAGTTTGAGTGATTGTGTTATTATGCACCAACTTTCACCTTAAATATCTAAGTATGAGTATTGGTATATTAATATATCAAATGCTGAGAGTATTTTTTAAATTGAAATATTTTTTAATAGTTAATCACATAAGTGATTATGAAAACTGAAGAGTCTATGAAAATTAAAGTGGTTTACTTTTAGATATGTTGTTGATTACTCTTGTGTTATTTTGAATATTCTTTCCCTTCATTACTTCCTTTGAGGTTTATCTTACATCTCTTCCCCTGATTTCATAATTTTGACCTATCCTATATACTGCCCATCCTCTGTACTGCTATTGTGTTAAATTCACAATTCTTATATGTTACCTCCCTACTGTACAAAAATTAATGATTGCTGTAGAGTCTGAACTATATATTTAAACCCTTTTCTATTTGGTCAAATATGTTGATCTGCTCTTGTTTTACTGTGTATTATGCTTTAGCCAGGAATGACCTATTTGCAAATATTATATTGTCATGGTTTGCACATGGCTTACATTCAGCAGTTTTTTTCTGATTGAATGAGTGAAATCTCATTTAGGACTTTTCTTGCTCTTAGATCAAGCTGAAATGTTCCTTTTTAACAAAATAGTTCCATGCTATACACTTGGTGGTTTGTCATACTGAGTTTCTTTGTGCTTGTATTTGGTATTCTTTGTCAATGTTGTTCCAGTATTTTCTGCAGAATACTATTTTATGTAAGATAACCATGTAGAATAGGCTTCATAGTTGTAACCTCTATAAATTACTACATATTATATTCCCCTTCTGGAAATTCCCAGTAAGTACTAGCATAACAAAATCTCTGAGTAGTCCTGCAGCAAAGAAGTAGCTTTAACTTTAATTCAGCACATCCCGAACTCATTTGAGCACGAAACCAGTTTTTTCTCTTTCACAACATCAGTAAACATAACCAGAGTACCTTTGGGAAAATTATGTCCAAGGCAGAGTTGAAATTAAATTATTAGTGTATTTATTCTTTGGCATAAATCATTCCCCAAGAATGAGAAACATTTCAAATGATATATTTAAATGTTTTTTTCTGTGTTCATTTATGCTATAAGTAAAATCAATTTTACTTCAATTAGTTAAAAAGTGGGATAGTTTGAATGTATAATTGTTAAAAAATTCACTTTTGAAGTCATTGTCTTGTTACTAGCAAAAACATATTAGAAGATAATATTTTATTGTAGCCATTATGTTAAGGTTACTTTACTGTTAAAGAATATAGGAAAAGTGTTTTTTTTATAAGTAAATTTTATTTCTTAGGGAAGATTTTATAAAATTATCACTTGAGGATATGTTTATTGGTTTGAGAGAGAGAAATATCAATGTGAGAGAGAAACATCAATCATTTTCTTCCCATACGTACCTTGACCAAGGATTAAACCCACAACCTAGGCATATGCCTGACTGGGAATCAGACCTGCAACCTTTTTGTGTATGGGATGATGCTCCAATAAGCTGAACCATCTAGCCAGAGCTAGAGAAGTTTTAAGTTTATAGAAAAATTGAGCAGACAGTATTGAGGGTTCCCGTATATCCCCTCCACTGCCCTATTATTAACATCTTGTATTAGTTGGTACATTTATTACAATTGATATACTAATGATACATTATTGTAGTTTTCATTAGGGTATGATCTTTTTATTATATATTCCACAGGTTTTGACAAATGCATAGTGTCATCTGTCTGCTATTACAATATCATACTGAATAATTTACTGTCCTAAAAATTCCTCATTGTTCACCTATTCATCCATCCTTCCTTTTTTCATAAACCCAGGCAACCACTGATCTTTTCACTGTCTCTACAGTTTTGCCTTTTCCAGAATGTCATATTGTTGGACAATATGGTAGCCTTTTCAAATTTGCTTCGTTTATTTAGAAATATGGATTTAAGCTTCCTTTGTGTCTTTTCATGATTTGATAGCTCATTTCTCTTTATTGGTCATATTCTATTGTATAGCTGTACCACATTTGGCAATTATGAATAAAGCTATAAACATCTGTGTGTAGGTTTTTGTGTGGGAAAAGTTTTTTAAATGTAGTTTTAATTTTGTTCTAAAGACAAATACTTTGAACTTAGACTATGAGTAAATGGAGTCTTTTTTTTTTTTTTTTAGCTGATTTGGTAAGTTTAATAAAATCCCCAAATTATTTTATCTCTATGGGAGTGATGTGATGTTTTCTATTTATAGGTAGACTAGTTTGATTGAAATGTATTGTTGAGTCTTTGCATGATAGGTGTTGCTAATTTGCTGCTATTCATGTAAAAAATGGTTCTCAATTTTAAAAAATCACCATTAAATCTAGTTTGGATTCATTAATAACATTATAATTACTGAAATTCATAAGGACTGTTATTTTTTAAAGGTCCTGGTGTTCTAAATATGAGAGTAAATTAGATGAAATTGAAAAGCTAGTATTCAATTTTTGATTTTTCATTTCTTAAATGCATGAATTTGTTCTCTAAATTCTTTGTCCCAACAGTTGTGTGTAACTCAGGAAATAATTTAAGGCTCATTTCTTCATTCATATTCATCCTCTCTTGTTTTTTTCTCCTTCAGCTGCTTCTTGAGAGTAGGGATTACAAAGGGTGGAACTAAAGTATTGGGTGGGCCAAAAGGTCTGTTATGTTTATTCCATAAAATAAGACACATTTTTGCTGTTTACCAATAATTATGGATATGGATTTTTTGAATATGTTGGCTATTTTCTGCCTGGTTTCTAGTGGGCAGAGGCCAGGGGTGCTGTCAAACATCTTCTAATGCATAAGACAGCCTCACAGCAAAGAACTATTTGCCCAAAATGTCAGTAGTACCAGGAAACTTAACAAACCAAACCACTTTTGACATGCTCAATCAGTCACAGCACCTTTTCCATACACTGTACAAAAAAATTTTTTTGCATTTCAATTGTGTTTTTACCGTTCTTGAAATAATAAAGCATAATAGGCCTAAGATGTTGTGTGTTTTCTTCTATCTCCAGTATTAAAACGGATGCATAAACATTCACCAATTTTGATTTTTTAATTTTTTATGCACAGTGATATAACAGCTGTCACACTACAATCTAACAAAATTGCTTTGAATAAATTTAAAGACAACTAAGCACTACCAGAACTATAGTACATAAAACACATAGTAGACTTTTTGGCCAACCCAATAAGCTTACAGTTGTTCTTATGGAAAATGATACAATAGTTAATAAATAATAATACAGAATAAACTCTTGTGTTTTGCACACTCAGAACTCTAAATCTACTCTGCCCTACCCTGTATTGATGTTTTCTATCTATGTATGTGCATACTTCCGTGGCCCTTAGCTTAGTGGTGTGTGTGTGTGTGTGTAACATTGATTTAATTTTGATTTCAATAATAATTATGCAGAAGGATCCAGTCTTTTATCGGAAGATATTTCTTTGTCATAGATCCTGGGGGCTTTTCCTTTTGTAATCTGAAAACTGCTGACTGGTTAGGCAGTAGATACACTGGTGAATAGTGGGGTTTAATATGCCCTGTTTTCCAGCATCTGCATTTTGCTTATACTCTCAGTTAAGGTTTCTTTCCCCCTCTATATTCTTTGTATCTTTTGCCCGATCCTTCATGTTCTCATTACCTAGGACTGCAAAAATCTCTTATGGATGATAGATGTTGAATAAGTTCCAACCTAGTGATTTTATTTACATATTATGTGTGAATGCTTAATCATATCAGATATTATAATTACTTACACATTTTGAATGACATCTTTTCAGTGCTCATAACCATTTAATAACTTTACTGATGTGGAAACTGAGGCTCAAAAGAATTATATCATTTGTTCAAGATGGTGTCAGTAAAGCTGAAATTTAGCATAGCTTAAATTATATTTTTCTTTTAAATATTTTATTGGTTACATTATTACAGTTATATCAGCTTCTCCCTGTTTGCCCCGCTGAACCCATTCACCCCCATTTCCATAGTTGACCATGTCACTGTTTGTTGTCCATGATCACGGGTCATTCATACATGTTCTTTGATTATTCCCTTCATCTTCTTTCAACCTTCCTCCTCTCCTGTTACAGCTGTCAGTCTGTTCCATATTTCTAAAGCATAGCTTAGTCTTATTTTAATTCCTGCTCATAACATAAATTTTAAAAAGACCAACACCCCAAATTTTGGGGAAAAATGCTTGCAAGTATTTGCATAATTATAAAATAAAATGCATGTCTTATAAAAACTGAATTCTTTGTCAGTCCTACCTTTGTACCTCTGGTATAGCTAGCCTTCATTTATCTTCTTAGTACTCACTATTAGAATGTATATGTTGGCTTTTTAAGTGAATGCACTTGCATTCTTTTTTATTAAAAATAGGAGTAAATAATGAAAAATAAATGCCTTTGAATTAGGGTTAAGATCACTTTACACACTAGATGATTCTAAAACTTGGCATGAAATACAGGTAGAGAAAGCATGACTTGTTCATTTAGGCTTTTGAGGGCTGTAAAAAAGAGTAGCGATACTATTACTTTTAAGTTTTTAAAGTTCAGTGCATGACCTTTTAAGAAAACTTTCTGTTAATATAATTTCTATCATAAGTTGCTATCAATATTTATTAAATAATCTGTTTATAGAGTTCCATCTTACACAGTTCTCTGTACATCTTCTGTCTTTATATTCTGGATATAAGATACAGAATTTAACAAAAAAAGCCATTTTCTTTACTGTAGTTGCTTAAAGGATTTTGGTGTGAAAGCAGAAACAGAATTTTAAGAAGAGTTTTTTGGGTTTTTTTTTGTATTTGCAGAGGATATATATTTGATAACAGAAGCTTTGTGTATGCTAGAAGGGGTTTAGTTTTTTCCACTTAAAAAATTTTACTTTTGTTTATTATAATTTGTAGTGATGTGAGTTCAAATTATTTTTCATTAAGGGAGAAAGGGATTTTTATTACAAAATTTTAAAACTTACAGGCAAGAGGAAAATTTTTATATTCTGTTTGTGAAAAATTTCCCAAGTAGAATACATAATGAAAAGAAAGGGCTAGGAAAAGAGTGACTGCATTAAATGATTTTCTCTTTGTTATTGGAAATGGCTAAAGTTATTGATTGAATGTTGTTTAACTCTTTTTCAATATTTATTTTTATCTGTCCTTATAGTGGAAAATACAGAGTTTTTACAGCAAGCTGCTTTAGAAGAATATGGTCCAGAGCTTCATGTGGCCTTGAGGAGTCGAAGAGATGAATTACACTATTTAAGGAAACTTACTGAACTACTTTTTCCTTATGTTTTGCCTCCTAAAGCAACAGACTGCAGGTATAAATAGTCTGGAAAATGTCAGAGCAGCATTTTCATACCATGCCGTATGAATATTGCTATTCTTGATTTTAGTGGGAATACACTAAAAATTGAGGTTATCCTATGATGTATTTTATTGAAAAAAATATAACTTATTAGGTCTTAAAATGCTATTTTAGGTGCTGCGTGTTCATGATGTGATGTGTTTAAATTTAGAGGTTTTTTTTTTTAATTGATCCTGGGAAACCAGAGGTAAACATGAATAAAGTTAATTTTCTTAAAATTAAAAAAAAAATCTATTTGTTAATTTTGGAGAGAGAGAGAAAGAAAGAAAAGAAGCAAACATCAGTTTGTTGTTCCACTTATTTATGCATTCATTGGTTGATTCTTGTATGTGTCCTGATTGGAGATGGAACCTGAAACCTTGGCATATCAGAATGATGCTGTAACCAGCTGAGTTACCTGGCCAGGGCTAAGATTACTTTTCTTATTTGCGATCATTATACTTTGTTACTTTTTCAGTGTTCCATTTATTTATTTATTTTCCTTTTTATTGAATTTATTGAGGTGATTTTGGTTAATAAAATTATATAGATTTTAGGTGTACAATTCTATATTACATCATCTGTGTATTTTATTGCATGTTCACCATCCCAGGTCAAGTCTCCTTCCATCACCATTTATCCCCCCTCTACCTTCTACCTTCCCCTACTCCACTTTCTCTCTGGTAATCACCATATTGTTGTCTGTGTCTATGAGTTCTTGGTATCTATCTTTTTTTTTTTTAATTTAATTTTTGACTTAATACCTCCACCTATGTCACCCAGCCCCACAACACTACTCCCTTCTGACAGCTGTCAGTGTCTTACTTATGAATCTCTTCCTGTTTTGTTTCTTAGTTTATTTTGTCCATTAGCCTCCACATATGAGTGAAGTACTTGTCTTTCTCTGACTGGCATATTTCACTTAGCATAATGCTCTCCAGATGCATTCATGCTGTTGCAAAGGGTAAGACTTCCTTCTTTTTTATGGCTGAGTAGTATCCATTGTGTAAATATACAATAGATATTTTATACACTCATCTACTGATGGGCACTTGGGCTGTTTCCAAATCTTGGCTGTTGTAAATCATGCTGCAGTGGACATAAGTGTGAATATATTCTTTTGAATTAGAAGTCTTGGTTTCTTCAGATACATTTCAAGAAGTGGAATTGCTGGGTTATAAGGCAGTTCCAGTTTTAATTTTATGAGGTAACTACACTTTTTTCCATAGTGGCTGCATAAGTTTGCATTCCCATTAGCTAGCAGTGAATGAGGGTTCCCTTCTGTCCACATTCTTGCCAACACTTGTTTGTCAATTTAATGTTGTGGTTTTAATTTGCATTTATCTGATGATTAGTACCATTACACATCCTTTTATATATCCTTTTTGGAGAAATGTTTATTTAGGTCTTTGCTCTCTTTTTAGTTGGAGTGGTATTTTGGGGGTGGGTGGGGAGGGTGTTGAGTTTTCTTTATTTTGGATATTAACCCCTTATCAGATGTATTGGTGAATATGGACTATATTTTCCCATTCAATAGGTTGATTTTTCATTTTGTTCGTTTCCTTTGCTGTGCAAAAGCTTTTTAGTTATATAGTCCCATTTGTTCATTTATATTTCAGTTCCCTAGCCTGAGGCAGTATGTCAGAAAAAATATTGCTACAAGAAATGTCTTGAGATTAGTGTTCCTTTTTATTTATTTATTATTTTTTAAAAGATTTTATTTCATTATTTTTAGAAAGAGGGGAAGGGAGAGAGGCAGAGAGGAAGAGAGACATCAATGTATGGTTGCGTTTCACCTGCTTCCAGCCACAGACCTGGCTGGAGACCTGGTTTGCAACTTGGTTATGTGCCCTGGCTGGGGAATCGAACCTGTGACCTTTAGGTTCGCAGGCCAGCGCCTCATCCACTGTGCTATCAGCCAGGGCTGGTGTTCCTTTTTAAAGACAGTACATATGACTCACTGACAGAGACAATTTGAATAAACAATATAGGGAAATTTGGGTTTTAAGGTATCCACCTGGGGAGTATAGTTAGATGTCACTTGGTTCTTTCCTCCCTTGTGTTGGCAAGAGTATGTTTAGATTATTCCATAAAGTTACCTGGTTGTTCTTTCTCTAACAATCCTTGGAGGATAAATCATGGCTTATTTTTCTTGCTGTACTTTAAGTATTACTTTATTTTACTTGAAACTTTTATTTTAAAATTTATTCTGATACTTTAATTGGAATATTTTTATTTTAAACTAATTCATAATATTTAACTATTGTAATAACAAAGTGATTATACTATTAAACATGTTAGTTTTAAACATTACTTTAAAAACATCATTTTAACTACACTTCCAAGGTTGGAAGTGTTTTCTAATACATTTTAACTATACTTCTAAGTTTGGAAGTGTTTTCTAAGGCTCATCTAAGTCCTTCCTGTTAAGGAAATTATTTTTTTCTCTTAAATAATATTCTCTTTCAGCCAATTAAGGATTCCAAGTATGGCCTGTGAACCAGTAGCATGAGCATTACTTGGGAGCCTGTAAGAAATGCAGTCTTGGGACACACCCCAGACCTGCTGTATCATAGTTTGCAGTTTAACAAGATTCCCAGGTAAAAATTGATGGAAATCAATAAGTACATACACCATTGTTTCTTTTTTCAGATCCCTGACCTTACTTTTAAGAGAGATCCTTTCTGGTTCGGTGTTCCTTCCTTCTTTGGATTTTCTAGCGGATCCAGTAAGACTTAAATTTTTTTCTTTAATTGTGATTAAAATTTATCATCTTAAATGTCTCCATATGTGCAGTAGTGGTGATAAGTCATTCATAAAGTTGAGCAGCTGTCACTACTTTTCCTCTCCACAACTGTTTTCATCTTATAACACTGAAACTTTGTACGCATTAAACAATAATTTTTCAATCCTCCCTTCCCTCAGACCCTGGCAACCCCATGCTGTCTCCTGTCTCTGTGAATTTGACTACTCGAATACCTCATATAAGTGGAATCATGCAATGTTTATCTTTTTGTGATTGACTTATTTCACTTAGCATAATGTCCTTGAAGTTCATCCATGTTGTAGCGTGTATCAAAATTTCCTTTTCAGGGCTGAGTAATATTTTAAGTACATAAACATTATTCATCCATTTCTTATTAGACACTTGAGTTGCTTTTGCTTTTGATCCAACAAAATTTTGAAGATGCAGAAATATTTTATAAAAATTTTAAATGTCAAAGTTAGATTCACTTTTTCTTTGTCCATTTTCATAAAAGGTGACATTATGCATTGCAGATTTTTAAAAAGTCCCTCTGTATTATGTAAGTGTACATGCTTTGCCATTGCGCCGTTTGTCTTAATTTTCTAGAAACTTTCATAATATGATGAAAGCTATAAGAAATCTGGACAGAATGAAGTAATGGAATTATTCTGACCTCTGTTTATGATTCTTATTAGGATACTGTGAATCATTTGATTATCATCTTCATAGTTGACAGTCCAGTGAGTATTTAACATATTAGAAAACACTTCACATGGCATTGAATTTTGATTCATATGTGTCAAATCAATGACAATTTTAATGAATGAATTATTTCCCTTTCTTTAAAGCCTGAAAAAGCAACCGAACCACCTTCCCCTTTGGTTCCATTCTTGCAAAAATTTGCAGAACCCAGAAATAAAAAGCCATCTGTAAGTATTTTTGACAAGAGTTTATATAATTTTTGATATAAACAATGTTATATATTTATATATCCTTAACTGATCCTTCCTTCCATACTGTATCTAGGTACTGAAGTTAGAATTGAAGCAAATCAGAGAGCAGCAAGATCTCTTATTTCGTTTTATGAACTTTCTGAAACAAGAAGGAGCAGTGCATGTTTTGCAGATTTGTCTGACTGTGGGTGAGGCTTACCTGTGCACTTTATTGAAGTCATTAAATTTTTAAAAAATATATTTGAATATTTAGACCATGATGTAGTTGTCATCTACCATTATACTTATTTACTAGATATTCTAAAAGCACCTATAAGTTGTCTTTCAAGTGTCCACTCTTTCTAGATTGAGACATAATCTATAACTGACTTTAAAAAATTCTAATAGCAAAAAAACTACTAAAGAATAAGTATAATGAAAATATTATAGTCAGTCATTGGCCTATATGAATAGCACTTTGTAATTGTTTTCATTAAGGATTATTTTGATAAAATAATCAAATATAAAAGTGTATTATTTTGATTTTAATCTCTGTAACATCTAGCATTATTAGTTTTATTAAACACTTTATGGACTAAATTAATGTACTTAATTTCTTTTTAAATATGTCATTTAAAAAATTTATAAATTACACATGAAACACATAGCACTTATATGAACAGTTTGATCAGTGTTGATGAATTTTTACACCTGAATAACCTACACCGTTATCAAGATATACATCATTTTTGCACCCCTGCAAAGTTCGCTTAGAGCTCTTTTTTAAGTGATCCACCCCTGCTCCTACTCCTTCCAAAGCAATCACTGGTCTCATTTCTCTCATCACAGATTAGTTTTGCCTGTACCATTTCTTTATATAAATGTAGTCACATAGTATGCACTCTTTTGTGCTTAGCTTTATTGATACAGGGTAATGCTTTTAAAGATTGATCCATGTTGTGGTATAGATGAGTAGTTTGCTCTATTTTATTATTATTATTATTTTTAATTTTATTACTTTTAGAGAAGGGGAAGAGAGAGAGGCAGAGAGGGAGAGAGACATCAATGAATGGTTGCCTTTCACCTGCCTCTAGCTACAGACCTCATTGGAGACCTGGCTTGTAGCCTGGTTATGTGCCCTGGCTGGGAATCGAACCAGCGACCTTTGGGTTTACAGGCCAGCTCCTTATCCACTGTGCCACCAACCAGGGCAGTTTGCTCTATTTTAATGCTAAATAGTATTCTTTTGCATTAGGATGCCATAGTTTCTTTATCCTTTTTCCTTGTAGATGGATATGTGGACTGCTTCCACTTATGGGCTATTATAAATGAAGTTTTTATTAACATTCCTTTCAAGGCTTCTGTTGGGTACATATTTAATAACTGGAATTACAATTGCTGGGTCACAGGATAGATATATGTTTACTTTTATAGGAAACTTCCATATTGTTTTTTGAAATGGCTGTACTATTTTCCTTCCTCTAGCAATATGTGCGAGTTCTGGTTGCTCTGCATCTTTACCAAAATTTGGTGGTGTTTATGTTTTAAATTTTAGCCAGTTAGGTGGGTGTATGGTGGTATCTTGTTGTGTTTTTAATTAGCACATCTCTAATGGCTACTGGTCTTGGACACTTTATCATATGTTTATTGACCATACAAATAATTTTTCTATGAAAGTGTTTAAGTTTTTGCATATCTTTTATTGGATTGTTTTTCATTATGGTCATTAAACGATAGAAGTTCTTCACATATTATAATACAGAGCTTTTGTCAGATATAAGGATTATGAATATTTTCTTCCCGACTATGGCTTGTCTTTCCATTTTATAACTAGTGTATTTTGATGAGTAGAACTTTTTAATTGTGATGACATTTATTGTATCTATTTTTAATTTCATGCTAGTGCTTTCTGAGACTTCCATAAAAAAATCTTTGCCTTCCTTAAGTCAAGATATTTGCCCATTTTTCTCTAGATGTATTGTAGTTTTATATTTTACATGTAGCTTTGTGATCTATCTTGAAATAATTTTTGTGTTGGTATAAGATAGGGGGTGGAGGTTTATTTTTTCCTTGATATGGATATCTATTTTTTTTCTAATACCCATTTTTTAAAGAGATATTTCTTTCCCATTTTGAATTACTTCAGTATCTTTAACAAATCATGTGACCATATATGTGTGGCTATATTTCTGGATTGCACTCTTTTCTTTTGACCGATATGTCTGTCTTTTTTTTTTTTTTTTTCAAGATTTTATTTCATTACTTCTAGAAAGAGGGAAAGGGAGAGTGGCAGAGAGGGAGAGAGACATCAATGTATGGTTGCCTTTCACCTGACTCCAGCCACAGATCTGACTGGAGACCTGGTTTGCAACCTTGTTATGTGCCCTGGCTGGGGAATCGAACCTGCAACCTTTGGGTTTGCAGGCCAGCGCCTTACCCACTGTGCCACCAGCCAGGGCTTTGTCTTTTTTTTTGTTTTTTGGTGGAATTTAATCTTTATTTATAGGACACCGTGAGATAGGAAATTTCACACAGAAATAAATCCATTGAGAGGAAAAGTTTCATACAGTATGTACAGTTTGGAACTGTTAAGTATAATTTTTTTAAAAGATTTTATTATTTTTAGAGAGAGGGGAAGGGAGAGAAGCAAGAGAGGGAGAGAAACATCAATGCATAGTTGCCTCTCACCTGCCTCCATCTAGGGACCTGGCTGGAGACCTATGTTGCCTGGCTGGGGAATCAAACCAGCAACCTTTGGGTTCATAGGCCAGCATCTATCCACTGAGCCAACAGCCAGGGCTCAAGTATAATTTCATTGTAAAAAGTGCTACAATAACAAATTACACTTAAAAAGAGTTCTTAGTAGAGAAATAGTAAGACAAACTTATACCATAGTACACAACAAACATTTTAGGCTTCAGCTGTATCATCTAAAATTTGAATGTCCCAAGGGTGCCATCCTGAACTTGGAACATATGGCCATCAGAGGTAGTTTCTGGTACAACATTTTGATCTTCCTTTTCCTCTACAGAGAAATACTTCTCAATCAGTTTTAATGAAGCTTTGTATACAGATTCATTTTTGTGGTTTTGTAAAGCTTCAATTTTGTCTAAACCTCCAACATTCTTTAATTGTTATACTAAGTTTCTTAGTTTCACCTAGTTTCTCAGCAGCCTGGAAGATATTTGAAATGGCATCCAGAATGATCAGAATGATTTTGGTATCTTTCACAGTTAAGAGGTTCACCAATGTTTCTATGATGCCACAGTGAACAATGTATATAATCTGTTCAACTGTTTCACCACTTGTATAGTTGGTCACAGCCCATACAGCTTCCTTTTGTGTCTTGAAGTCTGTCTTTGAGAGAACTACAACGAGTGAAGGGACTAATCCATGATTCATAACTTGCTGTATCTGGTCCTGGTGGCCAGCTGTGATGTTTGACATTGTCCATGTAGCTTCCTTCTGCATGTTAGTCTTAGAGTTCATTAGCAGGGTGGGAAAGACAGCAAGTGCTCCTGCATCTGTCACAACCTGAGTCTGTTCATCTGTCCCAGTGACAATATTTCCTATGGCTTTTAGCACAGGAGTCACTATTGGCAATTAAATATCTTCCAGGAGCTTCACAAGTTGGGGCACAACTCCTGTTTTCACAACCATTTCAATCTGTTCATTGGGACATCAGTAAGGTAGGAAATGGCTCAGCAGCTATCTGCCAGTACTTCCTGGTTATCATCATTCGGGAGACAAACTAAAGTAGGAAGAATCTGCTCACCAGCAGCCAACCGGGGTGTAGGATTCTTGTTGCAACAAAGGTTTGAAAGTGTTCAGGTAAGATTATGCAAGTAACCACATGCTAAAGATGACGTATCAGGAACTGCAAGAAGAGCCAGCAGTGGATCAACTGCACTGTACTTGATGACCAAGTCTCGGAAAACCGAACCTCACCTGCAGTGTTTCCTAGAGCCCACACAGCTTGTTCGCTGGTGTGAGTGTGGGGAGATGCTAGCAGAGAAATGAATGCTGAGATAGCACCTTCATCTACTACAGCCTTGGTCTGTTCTGATGTCCTGGAAGCAATGTCTGTGAGTGCCCAGGCTGATTCAAACTGAATGGTACTACAGTCAGCTCTGCCCAAGAAGGACACACATTTTTGTAATCAAACCAGCCTGGATTATGTTGTCTATGGGTGGCTGTTTTTCCCTAGAAAGCAGTTTCCTTGCAGCCTAAGTAGCTTGAAGCTGGCTTTCCAAGTTGTTGCTATTTATGCCTTTGACAATGTCCTCAACATACCAATTTATAGTGCCCTAGTTGTTGCGGTTTTCCTTCAGTGGAGAATTAGCTTCGTCAGGGAATGAGCTCACGTTTCTCCTTTTCAGCATCTGCTCATCCTTAGTAGCTTTTCTCAGCTCCACATTAACTTCTATTCTGCGACGTCTCATTTCTATACCGTCTTTCCCCTTGTTCTTAAATCTGTAAGGCGGGCAGCTGGTGAATTAGTGTTCTCGCTGGTGGACCTGGTTATGAGACAAAGGGAGATAGCTACACAGCCAACTTAGGTTTTTCACGGGAGATGCTGCAGGGCGGATGGGCCCTGGTTCGGGTGCTCTGAAAACTTCCACCTGGATCAGCACGAAGACCAAGTCATATGTCTGTTTTTTTCCTTTGGCCAATACTAGAGTCATTTTTTAAAGTATATTTTATTGACTGTGCTATTATAGTCATTATATGCTAGTTGTCTCAAAGGTTTTCCCTTTACCCCCTTCACCTAGTATCCCACTTCCCTCCAGTAATCGCCCACCATTTAGTTCATGTCCTTGAGTCATGCATATGAGTTCTTTGGCTTCTCCATTTCCTTGACATACTCCTGTCTGTTTTGTACTTGCAAATTATGCTTCTTAATCTGTGTACCTTTTCTCCCATTCTCCACCTTTCCCCCTCCTTGCTCATAACACTCCATATGATCTCCATATCTGTGATTCTGTTCCTGTTCCAGTTGCTTGCTTAGTTTTTGTTTTTGTTTTTTTAGATTAAGTTAATAGTTGTGAGTTTGTTGTCATTTTACTATTCATAGTTTTGATCATCTTATTGTTCTTAAATAATTCCCTTTAACATTCCATATAATTAGGTCTTGTGATGATGAATTCCTTTAGCTTTATGTTGTCTGGGAAGTGCTTTACCTGTCCTTCAATTCTAAATGGTAGCTTTGCTGGCTAGAGTAATCTAAGTTGTAGATCCTTTCTTTTCTTTTCTTTCTTTTTCTTTTTTTTTTTTTTTTTTAAAGATTTTATTATTTCCAGAGAGAGAGGAAAGGAGAGAAGAGAGTGAGAGAAACATCTATACGTGGTTGCCTTTCACCTGCCTTCAGCCACGGACCTGGCTGGAGACCCGGCTTAGCAACCTGGTTATGTGCCCTGGCTGGGGAATCGAACCAGCGACCTTTGGGTTCGCCAGCCAGTGCCTATCCACTGTGCTACCAGCCAGGACGGTCCTTGATTTTCATTACTTTGAATACTTCTTGCCAGTCCCTTCTTTCCTGCAAAGGTTCTTTTGAGAAATTAGCTGATAGCTTTATAGGAACCCCTTCGTAGGTAACTCTCTGCTTTTCTCTTGCTGCTTTTAAGATTCTTTCTTTATCTTTAAACTTTGGCATTTTAATTGTATTTCTTGGTGTGGTCCTCTTTGAATCCAACTGTTTGAGACTCTCTATGCTCCCTGAACTTGTATGTCTATTTCCTTTGCCAAATTAGGGAACTTTTCCTTCATTATTTTTTCACATAAGTTTTCAATTTCTTGCTCTTTGTCTTCTCCTTCTGGCATCTCTGTGATTCGGAGGTTAGCACTTTGGGAGATGTCTCAGAATCTTATTATTCTTTCCTTGTTTTTTTTAATTCTTGTGTCTTCATTTTGTACCAGTTGACTGTCTTATTTCTTCCTTATGTTCCAGTTGTTGATTTGAACCCCAGTTTCCTTCCCTTCACTATTGATTTCCTATGGATCTTTCTCTATTAGTGCAGACTTCATTTCTTTCCTTTGCCGTACTCAGTGAGTTTTCTGAGCATCCTTATCACCAGTGTTTTGAACTTTGCATATGATAGGTTCCCTATCTCTGTTTCACTTCTTTTTCTGGAGTTTTGTTCTGTTATTTCATTTGGGCCATATTTCTTCTTTTTTTAAAAAAACTTTTATTTATTATTTCCAGAGAGAGGGGAAAGGAGAGAGGCAGAGAGGGAGAGAAACATCAAGGTATGGTTGCCTTTCACCTCCTCCAGCTACAGAGCTGGCTGGAGACCTGACTTGCAACCTGGTTATGTGTCCTGGCTGGGGAATTGAACCAGAGACCTTTAGGTTCACAGGCTGGCACTTATTCATTGGGCCACCAGCCAGGGGGGCTGGGCCATATTTGTTTTCTCAGTTTGGCAGCCTCACTATGTTTGTTTTTGTTTATAAGATAGAGCTGCTTTGTCTCCTTATCTTAGCATACCAGTTATGTTGTGTGGGTTGGAGATTTAGCTATTCACCAGGGTGAGGTGACCCGTTTCACCACTTTATGGCTTTGTATGTGGAGGAGGGGTCAGAGAGGGAACAGTGCCACTTGTTGAGTACTTGCCACTTCTAGTCACTTCACATACTTCCCATATGTGACTGGCACCCTTTAGCTGGTGCCTTGGTCGTGGTTCCCAGAGAGGGTGGGTTTGCATGCATTCTAGGACCAGGAGGTCCCTCTAAAATGGATTCTTGAGAGATGGGCAATTTGTTCTGCCACCCCAACTCCCATTGGTTTTCACAGCCAGAAGTTATGAGGCTTTATTTTCTCTATGCTGGAACTCTTGGCTTTGCAGTCAGGGCTGGGGCTGCGGCTGGGATCACTCTCCCCTTGTCCCTCCCAGCTTTAATCTGCCACACATGAATGAATGTGGGAGTTCCCATTCTGTTAGCCGTGGCTGCTGCATTCCTGCCACTGCATTGCTGCTGCTACTGCTTGCTACCTCCAGCTGCATCCTCTGTACCCTGCTCCACAGCCCTGCCCCTCCTACCCATCTGGATGAATATGGCTTCTTTAAATCCTTGGTTGTCACATTTCCATACAGTTCCATTTTCTGGCAGTTCTGATTGTTTTTTGTTTGTAGGTTACTTGGATATTTCTTATGGTTATATGATAAGGAGAAGCATGTCTACCTAGCCCTCCCTTTTGGCCAGAAGTCCCAATACCACAGTCATGATTAGACTGTATACTAAGTCTTGAAATCAGATGGTCTAAGGCCTCATACTTTATTCTTTTTTAAGTTTGTTTTGGCTATTTTAAGTTCTTGGCATTTCTATATGAATTTTAGAATCAGATTGCTCATTTACACACACACACACACACACACACACACACACATACACACACAGAGCCTGCTTGGATTTTTTGATTGGATTGCATTGAATTCTGTAGATCAACTTGGACAGTAAAGACATCTCAATAGGATATAGGTTTCCAGTGCATGAGTATGTTACATTTTTTCATTCATTCCAATCTTACTAATTTCTCTTTATAATGTTTTAGTTTTCACTTAGGTCTTTATGTTTTTGGTTGCATTTGCATATCATATTTAAAATAATTTTTCAAATTGTTGCTAACATAGATACTCTTAGAAATATTCTTGAATATTAACTTTGCATCTTATGACATAGCTAAAGTCATTCATTTGTTCTAGTGGCTTTTTTGTACATCTCCTTAGGATTTTCTACATACACAATCATGTTATCTGCGAATATACAGTTTTACTTTTTCCTTTATAATGTTTTTGCCTTTTATTTATTTTTCATGCCTATTGCAGTGGCTGGGACCATCACTATAATGTTTAATTGAAGTGGTGAGTGGTGAGAGCTGGCATCCTGCTTTGTTTCTGAATTTGGAGGGAAATCATTTTGTGTTGTACCATTAAGTATGATATTAGTCTGGTTTTTTTGTAGATTACACTTCATCAGATTGAGAAAGATTGCTTCTGTCCCTGATTTGATATGAATGTTTATCCTGAATAGATAGTGAACTTTTTTAATGCTTTTGAGTGCATCTTAGTAATGTATTTTTTTGTCACCAAGTTATTTTTCATTTATTATGTAGCTGTAGTGATGTCCCTTCTTCATTGGTAATTTGTAGTTTTCTTAATCTTTATTGCTTGGGGTTTATCAAATTTTAAATATTTTTTATTTGATGATTTTCAGCTTTTATTTTTATTATTTCTTTTCTTTTACTAACGAGTTTATTTTGCACTTCTTTTTCTGGTTTAAGATAAAACACTGATGATTAATTTGTACTGCCCACCTTCTTCCTTAATATAGACATTTAAAATTATAATTACTCTCTATGAATTGGTACAGCTGAATTCCAACATTTTTGGTATGTTGTGCCT
The DNA here is from genome assembly GCA_004026585.1 of Noctilio leporinus. Lineage (NCBI taxonomy): Eukaryota > Metazoa > Chordata > Mammalia > Chiroptera > Noctilionidae > Noctilio > Noctilio leporinus. The sequence continues at coordinate 37,108 of PVIW01006415.1, forward strand.
TTTATTGTTATCCAGGTAGAAATACTTTCAAATTTTTCTATGGTTTATTCTTTGACCCTTGGGTTATTTTGAAGTATATTGTAAATTTACAAAGATTTGTCAATTTTTGAGGTATATTATTGTGATTAATTTGTAATTTAGTATTCTTCTGGTCAGATAACATGTTCTTTGTGGCTTTAGTCATTTGAAATTGATAGAAACTTATTTTCTGGGCCATCCATATAGTTAGCCTTAAGGAATGCTTCATGTGCATGTGAAATTAATATTTATTTTGCTGTGTTGGGTAGCATTCTATAAATGTCAATTAGGTTAAGTTGATGTATTGTGTTCAAATATTCTGTATTCTTTCAGATTTTTAAATTGATTTGCTACTTCTCCCTTTTGCTTTGGTAATTATTTTCATGTACTTTGAACTTAGTTTAAAATTATTAATGTCTTCTTGATGGATTTATCCCTTAATGATTATAAAATACTTTTTAACTCTAGTAATTCTCTGATTTGAAGTCTGCTTTGTTTGATATTAATATAGCTACACCATCTTTCGTTACATTTGAGTTTGCATTGTTTGTATATGTTTTTCTATATGATTAAAGTATCTAATGATTTCCTGTAAATATCATATAGTTGAATCTTGCTTTGAAAAAAATCTGGTTAATCTTTGCTTTCTAATTGCACTGTGTAGTATATTCACACTTAATATAATGATTATATTTTTATTGTTAGATCTGTTGTGGTGTTTCGTAGTTTCATATATTCTTTATTCTTGCTGTTATTTGAGTTATTTGAATATTTTTTAGTATTCCGTTTGATTTCCTCTATTGATTTTTTTGTCTCTCCTGTTTTCTTCTGTTTCTTCCTCCTCCTCCTCCCCCTTCCCCTTCCCTTCCACCTCCTTCTTGTTTTCCTTAATTTTTGTCTTTCATTTATTAGAGTCTTTATTTTAAAATATTTTACGCTTCAGGAACAATATAAGAACCTCAGTATACCTCAGATTATCACCTTCCTGCCTGTTGTACTTGTTATTGTTCTGGTTGGGAATTACTATTCTTCCACATTGTCTCAAGGAAAGCATTTCAAGAACCCATGCATGGGAGATTGTTGGGTGGCAAGATGTTTTATTTCTGTTGAGATAAAAGCAGTCCCCTAGGTTTCCAGTGCCCTGTCTCCCTCTGTCCCACCATGGAAAAAGTCCAACCAGAGCTGCTTCTTCATATCTGAGTACAGTCCTTTGGAGCCTGAAGGTGGCTGATAAGCAGTCTCAGTCAACATTGTCCCCAGCTGCACTCTGTTTCAGACTCCCTCTTAGAGTCTGCAAGTGGAGCCTGTACCATGGGCTATCCCACTGCTAGAGGCACATAGTTGTGTGCCCTGCCTGAGTGAGTATAAGAATGAATGGGAAGGGAGCATCACTGGGTTGGCAAGAGCAAGAGAGAGCTCCTTTGTTCTCCTGGAGTTTTATTAGCTTGGGTTTGGGACCAGCAAGTGCCTTTTCAAAAGAAACAATCAACTTCACAGGCTTTCAGGGGCTTTGGATGGGCCACCTCCCAACTAGTATCTTCTTTGTCGGGGCTGGACTGACAGGCCTCTTTGATCAAGCAACTTCCCTGCACAACTTTGACTGTTGCACTTGTACCTGTTTTCCTCTGCTCCTACCTGTTGATCTGGTACTGGAGTAGGGGAAAGGAGGAGCGTTAATTAATCCTCTTGGTGGAGCACAATGCTGTAATCCCCTGGAGTGTGAAGCTGTAGCTTCCTGACTAGCAAGCAGGCTTTTGCTCCCCAGTTTAAGATCAGTGTCTAGTTCCCTTTGCTCTTTTTTCTTTTATCATCTAGCTAAACACCAACGGTAACATTATCATATGTTTTAAATCTGTGTAGCCAATAAACCCCATAGTATATTGTTATTTCTTCCTTAAATAATTGATCTTCACACAGACACATTTTTGTCATAATAGTTATTGGCATGTTTACATTTCTGGTGCTATTTATTCTTGATTGTTATCTCTTCAGATATTCTGATATTTTTTTTTCCATTGCTTTTGAGACTCCAATTATATGAATTTCCTGTCATCCCAGAAATCTTATATATTCTATTGCTGTTTTTTAAAACTCCTCTTCCTCTCTGTGTTTCAGTTTGAATAATTAAGAATTGAAGTAAAGTCCATATAAATACCTCTTGTAATTAAAAAGACAATATTTTGGCTGTCCAGTTGTTATTGTCTGTCATTTTAGGGAAAAAAAATCATTTGCTTAGACTCTCAGTTCTATCACTAGTCTGTAACCTTCATAGTAGAAGGAAAATGTTTAAAAACTTGACTGGAACTAAAAAATTCTCTTAGTTTTCACTGTTATTTAGTGAATCAGATTTTAAAATATTACACTTAGCATGAGAAATTAATACAATAGGTTCTTTAAAGAAAATTTTAGATAAAAATTAAAAAAAAAATTTTTCCCCCTGGCTGGTAGCTCAGTGGATAAGGTGCCAGTCTGCAAACCCAAAGGTCACTGGTTCGATTCCCTAGCCAGGGCACATAACCAGGTTGCAAGCCAGGTCTCCAGCTAAGGCCCATGGCTGGAGGCAGGTGAAAGGCAACCATACATTGATATTTCTCTCCCTGACTGCCTCTCTCCCTTCCCCCCTCTCTGAAAATAATCAATACAATCTTTAAAAAACAATTAAGAAATTTTTAGAAATGTATTTATTCTAAATTCTAGAAAAGTTGTATTGCTATGCAAGTATTTATTTTATATTTGTCTAAAAATATTTGAGTTTTTCTTTCATCTGAGTAATGATTACTTTCAATTAAGACTTTTGAAATTATGCTTTATTTATTATGCTATTACAGTTGTCCCATCAAATTAAGTCTTTTAAAAAACTTAAAATGATAAGCTATTTGTTTATAATTGCTGCTTTTAATATTGATTATGATTAGACTGGGAGCATGAAGTTTTCATGAATAGATGTATATTAAAATAATTCATTTTTTCTTACTCTTTTCTAATTTGCTAGAGGAATTCAATGACAGAATTTTGCGACCAGAGTTATCAAATGATGAAATGCTATCTCTTCATGAGGAGTTGCAAAAGATTTATAAAACATATTGTTTGGATGAAAGTATTGACAAAATTCGATTTGATCCCTTCATTGTAGAAGAGATTCAAAAAAGTAAGTCAAAGATGATGAGAATGAATTCTACAGCTTTTTATAGTTTTCAGAGTTTTCTCTTGTATCTTATTTATTATTGCAACATTTGCGTTAGATACATAGGCATCCGTAATCCTACTTTACTAACTAGATGAAAGCTGTGATAAAGACACTTACTCATATTCCACGTAACTAATACTTGCCAGAACTGGAGTTTGGTTGTTCTAATTTTTCATTCTAGTTTTCTATACCTTACAGTGGATTTTCTACAAAACATGGTTGTATGCTATTTCGCTTTCATAAATTTTAAACATATATAACGTATTTATGCCATTCATGAATAATTTCTACTATGTAATGTTTTAAAAATAGTTGCTGAAGGCCCATACATGGATGTTGTGAAACTTCAAACTATGAGATGTCTATTTGAAGCATATGAACATGTACTGTCTCTGTTGGAGAATGTGTTTACCCCTATGTTCTGCCACAGTGATGAGGTAAGTCAAGACAGTAATCTTGTTTGAGGATTTTTCTGTAAAATTTAATAGTGTCTTTGATAGCATTAGATGAATAACTCAAGTAACAAACAAAAATAAAACATGATTAATTAGGAAAACTGAATATTCTTTCTTTACTATATAACTTAATGGAGATTAGAAGTTAATTTGTAAAACCGTTTCCCAATACCGAAGCCATGTTTGTATGTATATACATATGTGACTAGATAGATTGTGACAAAATTGGTCTACTTTATTAGCCAAATGCCTGAGTGGCTCAGTGGTACTTTGTTGAAATAGAAACCACATTTTTATATTTATATTACTTATAGACTGATGGAAGTCATGTGCAATATGTTAATCCTAACTCTGACTGTGGCTATATTCACTTGATTTAAATAACATTTTCTTTTTTTTTTTTAATTTTTAAAAAAGAGTTTATTATTTTCAAAGAGAGGAGAAGGGAGAGAGGCAGAAAGAGGGAGAGAAATATCAATGTATGGTTGCCTTTCACCTGCTTCCAGCTACAGAGCTGGCTGGAGACCTGGCTTGCAATCTGGTTATGTGCCCTGGTTGGGTATTGAACCAGCAACCTTTGGGTTCACAGGCTGGTGCCTTACCCACTCTGCCACCAGCCATGTAAATAACATTTTCTTTAAACTGGAAAGTAGTGTGTTAAAGTAGCGTGTTTCAGTATTAAATATTAATTTAATAAGTCACAATTATTTTTGAAGTATTTCAGACAACTTTTAAGAGGTGCAGAATCACCAACACGCAATTCAAAATTCAACAGGTAGGTATATTTAATCATGTGTATGTTTTGTTTTTTGTACTTGTTGATGCTAATTCTTCTGTGATTCCATCATTGTCTTTATTAGCTATTTTTTGTGCATAAGTAGACAACATTTTATTAAGAAACTTTAGAGGTATAGCACATACAGTAACACAATTTCTGACATTCTTTTATAAAATGTTTAACAAGATACACACCATTGCCTTGTTAATCTCACAGTTAATACATATTAGTGTTTAATTACCTACTTTACTGGAGACTATGGACTGCACACATAAATGCAATTCACAGATAACTCAGTTTTAGACAGTTCCTCCCCCCGCCCCAGGGAGTACTTTAATTATTAGGGTACTTACTACAGGTTATAAAAGTGGAGGGATTTTTTTTCTGCCTTACCTTTCTGGATCTTCAGAAATGTAAGTGTGTAGTTAAATGACCTAAAGAAAGGTAAAGAAGAGAGCAGCTTTATCCATTTATAATCTAAATAACGTCTTGATTTGTACTTAAATTGTAATATGTACAAAATTTGCACTGATATCAAATGCATACATAACTATATGATATTCACATTACTCACTACATCCCAATCTGCCTAAGCCAGGATCTAATAAATATTTAAATAAATTGAAAATGAGGTACAAAGAGAAAGTTGATAGAAAATGGCGTAGTTTTATAGATAGTGCAAAGAAATGTGAAAATCTTAGCCATGTGGAGAATCTGTATTGTATTTAGAATCTGTGTATTGTATTTTTTTACGTAACCAAGGGTTGTAGAAATGCTGAGTTTTTTGAATGCCAGCTATTTATTCTTATCATATGCCTCAGTATATATAAGTTGCATATATGTAATAACTTTTCTAAAATGTGGGAAGTATCTTTTTGATTCTTTGTAAAAATACCACTTTTTCCCTAAAATTTATATTATAGCCTTAAAACATTGACTTTATTTAACAGAAATCCACCCATGCTATTTAAAATAGCATTCGTTACCCAATCCATGTGTTTATTTCATATGAATACTTCTTCAAACCTTTTATCAAATTTCTTGGCATCATTTGAGAAGCAGGTGAAATTTCTCCTTGTTTGGAGACTCAGGATGTTTGGAGTCTATACTAGGACATTAAGCTTAATGAAACTCCAATATAGGACTAGTTAAGGTGAAGTGACTCTTTGATCTTATAAGCCCACAGAATATCTAAGTCTAAGTCAGGGTCCTCACTTCATAGATGGAAAGCTTTCTTTGCCACTTTGAGAACACTTAGGTGTCTTCAACATATTAATGCACTGATTTTGCTAGCTTTAAAATAGAAAATAAACAGGAAGAAGAATATGTGTTCTTTTCATTATGAGTACTGATTATGTTCTTTTAAAATAAAGTTTTTCTTGTTATTGACCTGACTCTAATATTAACTGTCATTATCAGGACTCTGTTTGATGACTTATTTATGGCTATATAGAATAAGTAAAAGATTTTGTTTATATTCTTTCATTGAAAAGTTAGTGTAGTATTGTTAATTTGCTGTTAAATGACTTAAAATATGTAAAAATATTCATATATTTTGTCAACATTGCGTTTAATTGTATCTTAAATGTAAAATTTTAATGCATATTGTTTCATTCCATACTCAAAAGCACAACCTAAATATTTAGAGATCTTTTGCTAATTTTGTTTCTTAGCATAAAACATACTTTTTAAAATATGCAAACTAAAAATGTGAAGCATGATTAATTTTATCTAATACAAACATGGATCCATGCTGGAAAATACAGGTTTGCTTTTTGTGCCAAGATTTTGGTAGCTCAGTCTGCATACTTTCCACTGTGTTGAACAAATAGTATGCCTAAATGAGGGCAAAAAATACACAATTATTTTCTGATATACTGTGTTTTTTTAAATAACTTTTAAAAAATGATCTATTATTCATATTCCTAAATTCTCCCAAAATAGCCCTTGTTCTTTGTTTTTCTTCCTTTATCATGTTATTCATAAGAATTCCTTCCCTTTACAAAGATAGATATTGTCCACCTATAACTTTTAAAACTTTTAAATTTTGTTTTGTGTTCTAAAGTGAAACTTGTTTAATATGTGGGCTTTCTCTCTCTCTTTTCCTTATCTAATTTCACATACCTGTAATTGCAGAGGTAGCCTAAGTTTGGATGATTTTCGGTAAGTTTTGAGACAGCATGTGATTTTTTTTCTACGTAAGTTATTTGCTTAAGTCCAGAAGGCACACCCAAACTAACCTAAATACAACTAAAAAGGAAAATAATGAAACACTATGCTATTACTGCCTTTATATCAGCTAATTGGGTTATCTTTTAAAAATTAATCTCTATTTCAATTATAGATAATGCCCTGTTTAAAATAGCAGTATATCCTTATATCATCATAAAATAAAAATGTCAGTATAAAAATAAAATGATAAAGCCCATACCTAGCTTTTCAAGGTTATTGACTCATTTTTTGTTATTGACTTTGCTAAATTACTTTTAGAATTATTTGTGTTTAAAGAATTTTTTAAAAGCACTAAGTACAGTATTAAAAAGCAAGAAGTAAAAGTGGGATATTTTCAAAATAGATCACATTTCAGAAATTCCCAATTGTTTTAGATTCTAGAGACTAGAATAATTAAACCCTAGATGTTTTGATTTTAATAATATTGTGTCAACATTTTCATATTTGTTTTTGGAAACATTTCTATCAGAGAATTGTGTTTACAGTTCTAGATTTTTAAAAACACCAATTGCATGTTTGTTTAAATGAAATAACCTTATAGTTTAAGTTCCCTTTTTACTACCTAATACTTAACTTATTATTAGAATTTTTCCAGTTTTAAAATCAGTTTGATTTGCTCTTTGGACATGTATAACATGCACATGTTACAATACCTGGTGTAGGTTGAAGGTTAATCAGTTTACTTCTATTTCTGTAATTGTTGCATTATTTTAGTAAACTATCCTTGTATAAAATCTTGCTATTCATTAAGCATTCAAAATAAACTTTTCTGGATTATAAAATAATCATTTTTTTCCTTTTTAAAAAAAATTATTGTTGTTGTATTACAATTGTTTCATTTTTCCCGCATTGCTCTCCCCTGCTTCTCCCTCCCCATCCCTTCTCCCACAGTCAGTCCGCACTTCATTGTCCATGTCCATGAGTCTTTCACATTATCTCCTCAACTAAACCCTTATCTTACCCCCCACCCCCCAGTCACTGTCATTATGTTCCTCCCCATCCCCAACCCCCACCATGTCTCTGGTTCCATTCTGCTCATCTGTTTGTTTTGTTCATTAGTTACCTGTATTAAGTGAGATCATGTGATATTTGTCTTTTGCTGCCTGGCTTATTTCACTAAGCATGATACTCTCTACTTCCACCCATGCTATCGCAAATGGTATCCTTCTGTCTCTTTGCTACATAGTACTCCATTGTGTAAATGTACCGGTTTTCTTGATCCATTCATCCACTGATGGGCACTTAGGCTGCTTCTAGCACTTGGCTATTGTAAATAGCGTTGCTATGAACATAGGGTTGCATAGGTTCTTCTGAATTGGTGTTTCAGGATTCTTTGGGTATAATCCTAGCAGTGGAATCACTGGGTCATAAGGCAGTTCTGTTTTTAGTGTTTTGAGGAAATTCCGTGCTGTTTTCCATAGTGGCTATGCTAGTGTGCATTCCTACCAGCAGTGCACCAGGGTTCCCTTTTCTCCACATCATCACCAGCACTTGTTGTTTATTGATTTGTTGATGATGACCATTCTGACAGGTGTGAGGTGGTACCTCAATGTGGTTTTAATTTGCATCTCTCTGATGGCTAGTGATGTTGAGCATTCTTTCACATGCCTATGGGCCCTTTCAGTGTCCTCCTCAGAGAAGTGTCTGTTTAGGTCCTTTGCCCATAAAATAGTCATTTTTATTTGAGCATCTGTTGTAAGGTCAGTAGTGCATTGTGAGCATGAATTTTAAATTGGATAAAAGTTACATGTTTTTATTTATTGAAACATGGAGCAGTATGCTATAATTGAGGAAATCTGGCTGTATTTGTAGTTGTTTTCTAGCTATTACTGTTTTTTAAAAGTTTACTTTAAAAAAATGAATTTCTTGTTGTATTACAATTATTTCATTCCCCCCCCCCCCCATTGCCCCCCTCTGCCCCACCAACCCCATTCCCTCTCCTACATTCAATCACCCCTTTGTGGTCTATGCCCATGGGTCATTCATGCTAGTTCCTTGACTAAACCTTCCCCACTCTTCTTCCCCTTCCCCAGCCCCTGTGGTGACCATCATTCTGCTCCTTGTTTCCATGTCTCAATTCCATTTGGCTCTTATGTTTTTTTCATTAGTTTCCTATATTGTGTGAGATCAATGGTAAAAGTTTACTTTTGAAAAAAATTATAAAACCAATATATATTGGTTTATTATTAGTAGTAGTAAGAGCAGCCTGATATCTTAGTCTACATTTACTTTTTTTTTTTTTTAAGACTTTATTTATTTATTTCTAGAGAGAGGGGAAGGGAGGGTGAAAAACATTAGCATGTGGTTGCCGCTTGCATGTCTCCAACTGGGGGCCTGACCTGAAACCCAAGCATGTGCCCTAACTGGCAATCGAACCCACAGCTCTTTGGTTTGCAGGCCGCCCCCAATCCTGAGCCATACCAGCCAGGGCTACTTTTTTTTTTTTTTTTTTTTTAAGATTTTATTTATTTTTCAGAGAGAGGGGAAGGGAGAGAGGCAGAGACAGCGATAGAGATAGAGATAGCAATGTACGGTTGCTTTTCACCTGCCTCCAGCTACAGAGCTGGCTGGAGACCTGGCTTGCAACCTGGTTATGTGCCTTGGCTGGGAATCGAACCAGCGACCTTTGGGTTCGCAGGCCGGCACCTTATCCACTGTGCTACCAGCCAGGGCTTAGGGCTACTTTTATTTTTATATCCTTCCCTTTGGTAATTTTTCTTTTTATTACTTTGAAATTAAATAAGATGCATTTTATACTGCACTTTTCTTTTTATTATCAAGCTGTATTTTGCCTAAAAGCTTTCAGTCACAAAGGACAGATTTTGTTAGGTTCTATCTAAAAGTGAGTACTGAGAAGGCCATAATCTTAAATATTTTTTCTTTTATACTACCTTATTTTAGCAGTACAGTTTAAATGGGTACTCTGCTTTGAACTTTATTTTACTACATTAAAAAAATTATTTTAAAATAGGTATGGCAGTAAGAACTACGTACCACTAGGGGTCTCTCATTTTTTGAAACATTTTAGTTCAGTTAATATTTTAAAGTAAAATAGGTTAATTTCAAATGCTTGTTAATAAATATTGTACCATTTATGTATTGACTCCATTTTAAAACTTTAAACCTTTTGCTTGAGTCTGTGATTGAGAAATCCAAAAAGTATGGTAGCTATAATTTCATAACTATTTTTCTTATTGTTTACAGTAAACTAGACTGTTGACATAATTTGCTTGTGATTGATGCATTTTTATTTAATATTTAGGAGCACACAGAAAAGAGGAGAGTCGTTTGGAATAAGCAGAATAGGTAGCAAAATTAAAGGAGTATTTAAAAGCACCACCATGGAAGGAGCAATCTTACCTAATTATGGTTTAGCTGAAGGTGAAGATGACTTTGTAAGTAAATATTCTTCAGTTTGATGCATGTATAATGTCACATTTACAATGGTATAAAATAATTTGATATGCTCATTTATTATTTTTCCTCTTTATCTTCTTATTTAAGACTTCTTTTATGGTCTCCATTTTTCCATTAGTTCTTAGAGTTCCACAGTGCTAATTTAATTTTAAGATTCCTCAGCACTAAGTTACTGCTTACTAAGGCCAGAATGGTTTCTATTAAGCTGAGTCAAACAATTTGCCAGGTTTTGGTTAGGCTTTAACTTCATATTCAGATCTTTTCCTTTTCTACCCATATGGTCCAGACATATGGAGTTGTTCATAGATGTTCTGAACTCTTACTACTCAAACTGTTATGTGTGGGTCAGCTGCATCAGCATTACCTATGAGAATCTGAGAATACAGAATCTCAGGCTTTATCCTAGACTTACTGAATAATAATTTGTGTTTAATAGGAACCTGTCGATGTATATGTACATTACACCCAGCATGCTCTTTTATATCTCTATATTTTGGTGCATGTTCTTCTTCTTGAAATGCCCCCACCCCATGAACTCTTCCTGAGTCCCCAAGAAGAATTACATATTTCCTCCTATTAGATCATATGTTAAAGCATATACCATATTGTATTTGAAATTATGTGTTTATGACGATCTTCCCTAACAATTAGTGAGTTCAGTAAAGGCAAATACTGTCTTACTTGCCTTTAACAAATCTTAATTGATCCTAAATCCTCATTTTGCCTTTTAATGATTTTGAACACTAGAGATAAGATAATTAACACATAGACTTTGGGAGGGAGTCACAAGATGATGGTGGGGTAGGAGGAACCAAAGTGGAAATAAAACTAAAGAGGGAAGTAGTCATTTGAAATAAGCCAAAGAGACTTTTAACCAAGGATGGGCAAAAACACCATGAGACTAGTAGCAAGGGTGAAGTTGTTAAAGGGGCCAGCCTTAGCCTTGTTCACATGGGCAGTGGGCTGAGAGGGCAGCATGACTGTGGAGCATGTCCTTGAAAGAAGAGAAGCTAGGACCACAAACCAAGCTCCCAAGGCCAGAATGCCAGTGCTGGGATCAGACAACCAAGTAGCATTCAGTGGTGAAAGTCGTGTTTTTCTCTGCGGGAAGAGACAGTACTTGCTAGAGACAAAGCTGCTATTTTTTCCCTAATTCTTAAAGGGGCCAAAGCACTGGTTTTGTGCTTGTGACCATTTATCCTGGGTCCCAGCAAAGGAAGGGTGGTGCAGATTGGAATTGTGCAAGGGGAGTCTGGAGCAGGAGGCACTGGGGAAAGAAATGGGAGAGCGGTCATGGGTTTTCTATGCCATGATATACCTGGATTCCATAGCAGCCATCTTGCATGAGAAAAGCAACCCTCTCCCAGGGAAAAAACAATTACTCTGTGGGATTATCTTTCACCTGACTGTCCCTCGGCAGTCTTGCTTTCTCCACCCTGTGTTTTATTTTCCTTAGATGTGGTTTGTTTTTCTCATTCGTTTGTTTGTTTTATATTGTATGAGTGTTTTGTTTTGTTTTGTTCTTTTTTCCAATCCTGCATCTTACCCTTGTGGGGGCGACAGGAACACACAGATTGAGGGGATGTCAGAGACAGGCTGTAGGGCACAGTCATTCCATACACTTTCCCTGGGAAACACACTGGTACTTCCTCCTCATGGGAGAGCCATAGAAACATCCTCCCTGTTTCTCTGGCAGACCCACTATCTTGGCTATGGAGACCCTACTTATTTGCTTACTTGAGGCCCTGCCCTGCCAAATCCATGGAAATAATCCCAGACAGACACACTAGTGGTGTGAAGGCAGGGAGCACACACCTACCATCTTTCCTGAAGTCTGAAAGACACCTGCCACAGTCTCCTGGACTCCAGGAGTCCCATCCCTTCTGAGTCCACCAGAAGCCCCCTCAGAAATAGCTGGGACTAGTTTAAGACTCACAGCAGGCCAGCAGGCAAAGATAGACAGAGGTGGATCCTGTGGTGACTTGGAACATTTGCTGACATACCTCTGGATCCAGTGCTGATAAGACCCAGATTTGCAGAGCAGCTTGGCCTATCCTGGGTGCAGACAAGCCTAGAGGAATTGGCAACAAACTGTGGATTGCTTGTAGCTTTGAACAGGTTATTGAGGGCTAAATGTGGACAGCACCTGATATTGGCTTAAACTAGCCTCAGGCAGCATCGGAGCTGTATCCAAGGGTAGAACCCAGCAGGCAAGTCCTAAACTACTACAACAAATCCCACTTTGTTCTTTTTCATTTCTTTCATTATTCTTTTCATAGTCTTTTTATTATTTATTTCTTCCTTTTATTTTTATTGCTCTATTTTTCCTTTAACATCTTTTACTTTACTCTTTAATTACCCCATTGTTCTCTTCTTTTTTTATTTTTGTTATTATTTCTCTTCCTTTGTCCCTTTCCCCTCTTTTCCCCTTTCATATCCATTTGGATTCTCTTCCCTTTTTTCCTCCCATAATAACTTTTTGGTCCTTTGGTTTTCTCTTAATCTTTTTCCTTTTTCTTCCCTTTCCCTAATATTCCACTTCTCTTTCTACTTTTATTATTATTTGATCTTTTGTCATTGACATTGCTGTTGTTATTGGGGGGGTGTTGCTTGTTTTGGTTTCATTTTTTTTTGTATTGATTTGCTTTGTTCTGTCACCATCTGTACAACAGCATGTAAGACTGGTAGGGATTGAGCCTCTTAGCCAGCTGGGAGGGAGATTCCACCAACAAATCACAGTAATGGTTATAAGGATGCTCAAAACTTGAGAACTACATCAGCATGAAAAAGGGCATACAAACTATAAATAAGACCCATTTGGATATGAAGAGTGCAATATCTGTAATGAAGAATACATTAGAAGGAATTGAAAGCAGGCTACACGAAGCAGAGCATCAAACTAGCAATTTGGAAGACAATAGAAAAAAAATACCCAGTCAGAGCAATAAAATGAAAAAGACTTAAAAAAAATGAGGATAGTTTAAAAGAGCTTTGGAATAACATGAAAAGTACAATATTTGTATCATGGGGATACCAGAAGGAGAGGAAAGGGAGCAAAGGATAGAGATTCTGGCTGAAGAAATAATGACAGAAAACTTCCCTTACTTGGTGAGGGAGAGAGAGTCACACAGGTTCAGAAAGCACATAGAATCCCAATCAGAATGAATCCACAGAGGCCCACACCAAGACAGATCACAATCAAAATGGCAAATTATAAAGATGGAATCTTAAAGGTAGCAAAAGAAAATTGTTACCTACTATGGAGCTTGATAAAGCTTTCAGCTGATTTCTCAACAGAAATATTTCAGGCCAGAATGAATTGGTATGAAGTGTCAAAAATTATGGAAAGCAAGAACCTGCAACCAAAAGCTACTATATCCAACAAGGCTATCATTTAAAATTGAAGGTAAAATAAAAAGCTCGGACAAAAAAAGGCTAGAGGAGTACATTTCCTCCAAACAGGTAATGCAAGAAATGCTAAAGGAACTGCTTTCAGAAAGAAGAAGAAATAAAGGAACATAGGTACAAAAGGGAAAAATGGCAATGAATAAGTACCTTTCAATAATAACATTAAATATAAATAGATTAAATGCTCCAATCAAAAGACATTGGATAACTGAATGGATAAGAAAACATAACTTGCATATATGCTGTCTACAAGAGACCCACCTCAGAACTTAAGATTTACACAGGTTGAAAGTGAAGGGATGGAAAAATTATTTCATGTAAATGGAGGCAAAAGGAAAGCAGGATAGCAGTACTTCTGTCTCACAAAATAGACTTCAAAACCAAGACCATAACAGATAAAGGAGTTAGGCCAAGAAAAGGATATATCCCTTGTCAACATATATGGATTCAATATTGGAACATCTAAATATATAAAAGAAATGTTGGAGGACTTTAAGAAAGAGATTGATAGCACTACAGCCATTATAGGTGATTTTAGCACCCCACTGTCAACAGTAGACAGATCTTCCAGAAAAAAGTCAACAAGAATATACATATATTAAATGACACACAAGATCAAGTGGATTTAATTGATTTATACAGAACATTTCATCCCTAAGAAGCAGAATATACAGTCTTCTCAAATACATATGGAACATTCTCAAAGATAGACCACATAGTAATATACAAAGTAAGCCTTAACAAATTCAAGAAAATTGGTCATATCAACCATTTTCTCAGATCACAATGGCTTGAAACTAGATATTAACCTCGAGAAAAAAAATTCAAAAACATTCAAATACATGGAGACTAAATAACATTATTAAATAATGAATAGATTAACAATGCAATCAAGGAAGAAGTACCTGGAAACAAATGAAAATGAACACATAGCAACCCAAAACTTTTGGGACACAGAAGAGGCAGCCCTGAGAGAGAAATTCATAGCATTGCATGCCTACCTAAAGAAGGCAGACAAGGTCCTGGCTGGTAGCACAGTGGATAAGGCACCAGCCTGCGAACTCAAAGGTTGCTGGTTCAATTCCCAGGCAGGGCAACATAACCAGGTTGCAAGCTAGGTCTCCAGCCAGGTCCTTAGCTGGAGGCAGGTGAAAGGCAACCATACGTTAATGTTTCTCTCCCTCTCTGTCTCTCTCCCTTCCCCTCTCTCTGGAAATCATAGATAAAATCTTTAAAAAAAAAAAAAAGTACAAAAAGGGGATGGATGTAATACAACAAAAATAAAAATTAAAATAAAATAAAATAAAATTAGCTGACTAAAAAAAAAAAAAAAAAGAAGGTAGACAAATCTCAAGTAAACAACCTAACCCTACACCTAAAAGAACTAGAAAAACAACAACAAAAACCTACAGGGAGTTGAAGGAAGGAAATAAACTCAGAGGAGAAATAGAGACTAAGAAAACAATTAAATCAGTAAATCTTAGAGCTGGTTCTTTGAAAAGATAAACAAAATCATACTAATAAAAGGTTGGGGGAGAATATGAATGAAAATAAGAACACCCAAATAAATAAAACCATAAATGAAAGAGGAGAAATGACAACTGACACTGCAGAAATGCAAGGGATTGTAATAAATTACTGTCAACAACTATATGCCAAGAAATTGGACAACCTAGGCGAAATGGATCAATTTCTAGAAACATAATGTTCTTCCAAAACTGAATCTGAAAGAAGCAGAGACCCTGAATAGACTAACAATTAGTGAAATGGAAGAGGTAATCAAAAACCTCCCAGCACACAAAATCCTGGTCTAGATGGCTCCACAGGTGAATTTTACCAGTTATTCAAAGCAGAACTAATAATTCTCCTGCTCAAACTATTTTTAAAAATTCAAAAAGAAGACTTCCAAGGTTTTTAAAAAAATGATGCCAGCAATATCTTATTCCAGAACCAGGTGAAAACATAACAAAAAAGAAAATTATAGGCCAATAATCTGATAAAGATAGATGCTAAAATCCTCAACAAAATACTAGCAAACCCTATACAGCAGTACCTTAAAAAGATCATATGCCATGATCAAGTGGGATTTATTCCAGAATTGCCAAGATAGGACAGTATTTGCAAATCAACACATATGACATATCATGTAATCAAAATGAAAAACATATCATATGATCATACCAATACATGCAGAAAAGCATTTGATGAAATCCAGCACCCTTTTGTGATGAAAACACTCACCAATGTGAGACTAGAGGGAGCACACCTCAACATAATAAGGCCATATACAAAAAACTTGTCAACATCATGCTCAATAGGCAAAAACTGAAAGCATTTTCCTTAAGATAAAGGACAGGACAGAGGTATGCGTTCTCACCACTCTTATTTAACATAGCATGGTAAGCCCTCTCTTCTGTGATCAGAGAATAAGAAGAAATAAAAGGCATCCAAATTGGAAAAGAGGAAGTAAAACTCATTATTCACAGACAACATAATATTCTACATAAAAAAACCATATAAGGTGCATGAGATAAATAAGCAAAATTTTAGTAAAATAAACAGCATACCACAAAAGTGTTATATTTTGAAATAAATTTATTCTTATATGTAAATACATAAACAGTCATTATTTTTTAAATTGTTCAAAAAAATATTTGCTGCAGTATTAGACTATTCAACTTCAGAATCTTGAACATGGTTTCATTAACTTTACTTTAACCATGGACATCACAATGTTTTCAGTCTTAGCTTTAACAGCCTCTTGATTGGAATGAGGTTGTTTATTAACTTCTCTTTCACAAATGCTCCATACATAATAGTCTAAAGGATTTGCATGTGGTGAACTAGGCAGCTAGATTTCCTTTGACCAGAATTCAGGAACATCGACACTGAGAAATTCCTGCACCTTTTTGACATTATGTGCTGGTGCACCATCTTGTTGGAAGATAAACTGATGTCCATTTGCACCTTGCTTCTTCCACTCTACAACTGCTTCTCTCAAAACATCAAGATAAACATCAGCAGTCACCTTAAAGCCTGTGGGGAAAAATGCTGAGTCATGATATCTCCTTCATTGGTGATAACACCTAACACCATCACTGTAGCAGGAAATTTCGTTTTCATGACAATTGGGACTTCATTAAGATTCTCACAGAGCCACCTGTTGTTTCTTCTATTGACTGGTCCTGCTGAAACTTCTTTTCATTGGACAAAAAAATCAGAGGGTTTTTTCCTTTAGCATTTTTCAATTTTGTTAGCGATTTCCTTGCGTTTTCAAAGTGCCTTTCCTTTGTCTGCTGTGTCATAAACTGGCCTCTTCTAAGAACATATGATCTGTATCTGATATCTTTAGCAATAATCTTGCAAACCCTTGCATCTGACATCTGCAATTCTCTTGCTATGGATCACATGACTTTCCTGGATCTTCATTGATGATCTGGATTCTGTGTACAATATGCGGACTTGTGCAATCCTTGCATACCTTATGCATTTTACTTGTTGGTATGGTGACATCAAGCTCAGCATCATACACCTTGTTCATGTTGTAAACTGTACATAAAGGGATGTTACTGAAGTCCACAATTCCCTTAGTAGTTCGCCCTGCATGCAGTCCAGAAATTATGGTTGCTCTAACATCATATTCCTTTGATATGATTGTTGCTCTCAGAGTTTAATCATTTATATCTGAAACAGTGATGTTAAATCATAACCTTAGAAACATAGATTTTCAAAATTAATAAACATGTAAAATAAGGAGATGCAACATTATTGCCACTTTATTAGGTGCTCCCTGTATACGCTCCACCAAAAAACTACTCAACCTAATAAATGAATCCAGCTAAGTAGCAGGATACAAAGTCAATATTCAAAATTGATGGCATTTTTATACACCAATAATTAACTATAAGAAAGAGAAACTAAGAAAACCCATTTGCTATTGTAACAACAAAAAAATAAAGTAACCATGAATAAGTTTAACCAGGGAGGTAAAAGACTTGTACTTGGAGAACTACAGGAAACTAAAGAAAGAAATTGAGGAAGATACAAGTAAGTGGAAGCATACACTATGTTCATGGATTATAAGAATTAACAACATGAAAATGTCCATACTACTTACCCAAAGCATTCTATAGATTCAGTGCAATTCCTATTTAGATACCAATGGCATATTTCTGAGATGTAGAACAAATATTTCAAAAATGTATATGGAACCAAATACAACCCTGAATAGCCTTGGCAATCGTGAGAAAGAAAAACAGAGTTGGAGGGATCACAATACCTGATAATTAAACTATACTGCAAGGCCATTTTAATAAAAACTGTCTGGTACTGGCAAAAGAACATACATAGATCAATGGGACAGAATAGAGAGCCCAGAAATAAATTCATATCTCTGTGGTCAATTAGTATTTGACAAAGGAGGCAAGAGCATACAACAGATTAAAGATAGTCTCTTCAATAAATGGCGTTGGGAGAATTGGACAGGTATATGCAAAAAAAATGAAACTAAATCATCTTATATGATACACCAGAATAAAGCCAAAATGAACAAAAGACTTAAGTATAAGTCTTGATACCATGCAAACACTGGAAGAAAATAGACTCATTAAAATTTCAGAAATGTCACATAACAATATTTTTGCTGATATATGCCATAGGTAAAGGGAAATAAAAAAAATAAACATATGTGACTACTGCATATTGAAAAGCTTCTGCAGAGCAAAGATACCATCAAAATGAAAAGGGAATCGACTCTATGGGGAACATATTGGTCAACAATAGATAGGGCATATATATTTTAATCTCTAAAATATATAAAGACTTGACAGCAGGAAGACAAACAGTCCAATTAAAAAATGGACAAAGGACCTGAATGGAAACTTCTCTAAGGAGAACATACAGATGACCCATAGACATATGAAAAAATGCTCAACATAACTAGCCATCAGGGAGATGCAAATTAAAATCACACTGAGATATCACCTCACACCTGCCAAAATGGATGTCATCAATAAATCAGCAAACAATAAGTGCTGGTGAGGATGTGTAATAAAGGGAACCCTAATTCACTTGGTGGGAATGCAGACTGGTACAGTCACTGTGGAAAACAGTATGGAATTTTCCTGAAAAACTAAAAATGGAACTGTCTTTTGATCCAGCAATTCCACTGCTAGAAATATACCCTAAGAATCCTGAAACACTAATTCAAAAGAGTTTATTCATCCCAACTTCCATAGCAGTGCGATTTGTAATTAAGGTTTGGAAACATCTTAAGTGTCCATGAATTAGATGAGTGGATTAGAAAAAAAAGTGGTACTTATACCCAGTGGGATACTATGCAGCAGAAAAAAGAAGGAATTTCTACCTTTTGCAACAGCATGGTTGAAACTAGAGATTATTATGCTAAATGAAGTAAGCTAGTTGGTGAAAGACAAATACCATACGATCTTATACGAGAAACCTAATGAAGAAAATAAACTAATGAGCAAAATAGAAACAGAGGCATAGAATCAGAATAGACTGACAGCTGTAAGAGGCAGTGGGAACTGAATGAAAAAGAAAGTGAAGCTTAGTGAAAGAACATATATGAAGGATTCCTGGACATGTATATACAGCGGTATGGGGACTATAGAAGTTGGGGGCAGGCTGGGTGGAGGGGGAAAAAAGGGTATAAATGGGACAACTCTTAAAGCATAAACAATAAAATATTTTTTTAAAAGACAGTTTGAAGCCCTGGCTGGTAGCACAGTGGATGAGATGCCAGCCTGTGAACCCAAAGTTCTCTGGTTTGATTCCCAGCCAGGGCACATAACCAGGTTGCAGGCCAGGTCTCCAGCCAGGTCTGTAGCTGGAGGCAGGTGAAAGGCAACCATACATTGATGTCTCTCTCCCTCTCTGCCTCTCTCCCTTCCCCTCTCTCTAAAAGTAATAAATAAAATCATTAAAAAAAAAAAGTTTGTCCATAATGAATCCACTGACCTGGTAATTTTCTTTGAAAAAAATAAAATAAAATAACCCTTTCTACCTCCATTGATGAGTCAATATTATATATGTAGTTTGCTATCCTGCTCTCTTCCCACTTAATATTATAATAAAGGCATTTACCTAAGGGACTGTGAACTTCTCAAAATGTAATTTTTGTAGGGGAAGATCACATTTTATGTTTTGTTCTTCCTGATTACTAAAAATACAAGCCATATTTTGCTTCAAGAATAGAAGGGTATCTTTAAAAAGCATTTGAGTTCTCACCCTGGCTGGTGTGGCTCAATGGATTGATCTTGGGCCTGCAAACTGAAAGGTTGGGGTTCAGTTCCTGGTTAGGGTACAGTTCCCAGCCAGGGCACATTGCCTGGGTTGTGGGTTGGGTCTTCAATTGGGGGAATGTGAGAGGCAGCCAGTCAGTGTTTCTCTCATACTGATGTTTGTCTCCTACTCTTTCTACCCCCTTCTGCTCTCTCTATAAATAAATAAATAAATAAAGCCACATAGAGTTCTGGTTTTGGTGGTGTTACAAGGAAGAAGGAAATTCTTGATTGGAGCCAAAGATAGTAATAATTGAAAGTAGGAAGAAGAGGGCAAAGTATTCTGAAAAGAAAAGTGGTGGATAGGGTGTTGATCCCAGACCAAGATGATGTCGCTTAGGATTTAGAAGGCACTGCTAATTCTAAGATGTAGGACCTCATGGAATCTTTTTTATCTTGTTTAGGAATTTTAGGGGAAAGGAAAGTTGTCGCTAATGATTTTATTAGTGATGATGGAAAGCCATTTTAGGACTAGAACAGAAAAAGATTATTGCTAAAGGACTGTGTGGGGAGGAAAAGAATTCACTTAGAAGGTAGGGTGCTGGATTTCTGGAAATTTATTTCTATCGTTTAATTTTAAGTGCTACAGCCCTTGACTCATTGCCTTGAAAGTGTGTTTATCAGTAATATTTTGCCCCCATTAACATGAGTCAGAGATGTCTAGGTGACCAGGTGTAGTTATATAAT
Organism: Noctilio leporinus; assembly: GCA_004026585.1. Classification (NCBI taxonomy): domain Eukaryota; kingdom Metazoa; phylum Chordata; class Mammalia; order Chiroptera; family Noctilionidae; genus Noctilio; species Noctilio leporinus. The sequence goes on from PVIW01006415.1 coordinate 57,592, forward strand.
GTGCCAATTTAGAAGGTATCTTTCAATTTACTGAGGTAGAGACAGTTTTTTTTCTTTCTTTTTCTGTGTATATTTCTAGAATGTTTTTTTTTTTCAATTGTTTCATTGTACCCCCATTGCTCACCCCTGCCCCACCCTCCCTGTCCTCTCTCCCACAGTCATTCCCCACCTCATTGTCTGTGTCCATGGATCTTTCACATTAGTTCCTCCACCAAACCCTTACCCTACTTTTGAAATAATAATTGTTCTTCAAGTAATATTTTAAACATATTTTTTATTTCAAACATTTATTAACATTTTAGAAGCCAGGACATTGAAAACAATCTTAATTGTATAGAGGTGTGCCCCTTTCAGACATCTTTTCTAATTTAATATTATTTAATGCTGCAGTTAATACTTGTGCATTTTTCCCAGTTTAAAGTTTTATTTGGGATAATCATTTTTATTAGAATAAATTTTCAGAGATTTATTTATATATAAATAAATATAATTATTTATTTGTAAGTACACAGTGTCAAAGTGCTTTCTAGAAGGGTTGTACCAGGATGTGTAGTAACCAGCAATATAGGGTCTGGCAAGAGTAGGTACAGTTGTGAGTCCATTAAACAGAGTTTACTCTTATATTATTATTTATTAATTATTTTACTATAACTGTTATACGTAATGTATATTTGAGTGGGGCAAAAGTAGGCTTACAGTTGTGAGTGTGCAAAACAGTTTATTATTTTTTATTTATTATTTTTCATACCAGCAACTGTTTTTCCTACCCTTTTCTGTCACAGTTTATCTGTACAATCTCCATTAATGGCTATTACCCTTTATAACATTTTATATCCCTAAATGAAAAATATCAGTATATTAACTTTTACCTTTTATTACCGAAGTTAAATATTTTTTTATATATTAAAAATATATATCTTTTTCAGTTTCTGAAATATCTATTTCTTATTTTCTATTGAGTTTTCACATGTAGGTGATGTAACAAAGCTTGGAGTTAATGCTGGGAACTTGTTATTTAAAATTTTTATCTTTATATTTTTTGTAGAAAATTTGGTATGAACTTATTTCAGAACCATCTAAAAATTAAAGAACTTATGTGGACCTACTAGTTTATAGTCCTATGTCAGGCCTGAACATCCTGAAAATATTACATTTTTTTCTGGCAACTGTTTTTCCAGATTGAAGAAGGTATTGTTGTAATGGAAGATGATTCTCCAATGGAAGCTGTGAGCACACCCAATACTCCCCGAAACCTTGCTGCATGGAAAATTAGCATTCCATATGTAGACTTTTTTGAAGATCCCTCCTCTGAAAGGAAGGAAAAAAAGGAAAGAATACCTGTGTTTTGTATTGATGTTGAAAGGAATGATAGAAGAGCAGGTAGGAAGCTATATGTGTACTTTCTTAAAAGATTTTGGTTAGCATTTCTGTATCATTCCTGTATTTATCAGGAATGATAAACATTTTGTTATTAACTATTGGGTATGACTACATGTCTAAAAGATAATTGTATGTAACCAAAAATTTAAAACCTTAGGGTTTTCTAGGTTATCTCTATTGCAGTTAATTAATTATTTCCTTCAAACAACTCTTATTGAGTAGATGCCTGCAACTGCAAGATACCTAACAATCCAGCAAGGTATTTTATATTATTTTCTTTTAATGGTTTTGCTCCCATTATCATTAGCCATTATACTTGACTATTATTTGTGCCTATAGCACTGTATATACCAATTTTATTAAGATAGGATTTCTTCTCTTTGTTGTCAGCAAATTAGAATTGCTGACAAAAATATGATCAAACACCACTTTACAAATTTTCTTCATTCCCCTTCCCTCCATTTTGTTGCTTTAAGTGTACTGTAATAATGAAAGGGATAAACAGCATCCATAGTGTTAAATAGTCACCACGCTAGGCTTTGTCCTGTGTGTAGTACTTAAAATCTGCCTTTCGTCTCCTGGGAAATTATTTAAAACTTCCTCTCAATTATAATTACCTAACCATATAAATATGTGAGCATGTTGAAACTTTTACCTCCTTTTAAAAGATTTGTGTATGATAATACTTTAAAATATTTTGGAAATATATTTTTCTTTTTGCCTTTTTGATAGCAATTTTTCATTTTTTTAAACTTATTTTTAAAACTTTGACTTAATAATTAACCATAAAATTAATACCAAAAAAATCTTAAAACTTGCGTTCTAAGAATAATTTTTGTCAGCAGTGCTGTAGACTTTTACAGTCAATGTATTATATTTCCATTTGGAAGTAATGAGGGAAAGTAAGTAGATATCATTTATACACTACATTGATTTTACATGTGCAACAAAATAGCAATTTCAGGATTTTTAAAACCAAAACTAAATATAAGACAGATTTTTTAAGTCCAGTGAAGAAGAGAAATAAAATTTACCTTATGGCTTGTGACTATAGCAGATTGGTATTTTTCTAAATATGGGTGTTATTTTTGGGTGGTTGTGGTTTTAGTTGACTTGATCCACTGCATTTCCAAATCAATGCTAGAATGACACAAGATGCTAATAATAGCAGTTAACATTTTTGGGATATTCATTCTGTATTTTGCACTGTACAGACTGCCTTGGAATTATTTTATGTAATAGGCATAATTAATTTTATTCTAAGCAAACTAAGGCACAGTGAGGTTATTTATTCAAGTTTACTTATAGGGTGTGGCAAAAATAGGTTTACTGTTGTGAGTGTGCAAAACACAGCCTTTATTCCTGTATTATTAATTATTGCATTTTCCATACAATCAACTGTAAACCTACTTTTGCTGCATCCTGTGGTTAGTAAATGGGGGAACTGGAATTGGAATAGGCATGCTGACCCAACCCATTCTTTTAACCATTAGTTTTTTTTTTTTTAACTTATTATTCAATTTACTGGGGTGATACTAGTTAACAAAAGTATACTGGTTTTAGTTATGAACCATTAGTTTCACTAACCAGTTTGATAGCCACTGTCCATATGTGGAAATTAAAATTAAGTATTTTAATGTATTAAACTTTTAGTTCTTTACTTATATAAGTCATGTTTTAAGTGATCAAAAGCTAATAGCTCTGGCCCTGGCTGGTAGCACAGTGGATAAGGTGCCGGCCTGCGAACCCAAAGGTTGCAGGTTCGATACCCCAGCCAGGGCACATAACCAGGTTGCAAACCAGGTCTCCAGTCAGGTCTGTGACTGGAGGCAGGTGAAACGCAACCATACATTGATGTCTCTCTCCCTCTCTGCCTCTTTCCCTTCCCCTCTTTCTAAAAATAATGAAATAAAATCTTAAAAAAAAAAAAAGCTAATAGCTCAGTGTAGATAATATAGAACATTTATAGAATTTGGAGAAAATTCTATTGGATATTGCTCTTATATACTATATTATTAGATTAGAACAATTAATAAATAGTTGAGAGGCCCAAAATTGACTACAAATGTTTTATGAAATACATCATTTTTATTAAATTTAAAAAATAGTCATAATTGCATAATTTTTTGAAATTTCCTGTCAGCTGTATAATTCTGTTACAGAAAATTGTATATATTATTGAGATAAATTCATAAATAGATATTTACCAATGTCTTCTAAATAAAGTTAAAAATATGGGATAAAATGTTAATAATGTGATGCCAAGAAATAATAAATTATGAAGACTGGAATAATTTCCAGCTCTGTATACTTAATGTTCTAAATATTGTATCCTTTTAATAGTAGTTTGTAAAATTATTTATTACATATTGTGTATTCAATTTACAGTTGGGCATGAGCCAGAACATTGGTCTGTCTACAGAAGATATCTCGAATTCTATGTACTTGAATCAAAGCTAACAGAATTTCATGGTAAGTTGTCCTTTTTGTATAAAACATTACATTTCAGCTTTAGCTTCCTTTTTTCTTTTTCTTTTTTCTTTTTTCCTTTTTTAATTTTTATTTTCACCTTTATTTTTGTGTATTTTCTCAAGTTTTTACATGGAATGTGCACTCCTTTTATAATCAGAGAAACAAAATCTATGGTAAATGGAATTTTAAAATATAGTATTTGTAATCTAGATACTGTAGTGGACACAAATAAAATGCTTTGTGCCTGCTCCTTTGTCTTTTTTCTTTTTTTAAAGATTTTATTTATTATTTCCAGAGAGAAGGGAGAGAGGCAGAGAGGGAGAGAAACGTCAATGTATGGTTGCCTTTTATCTATCTCCAGCCACGGATCTGGCTGGAGACCTGGCCTGCAACCTGGTTATGTGCCCTGACTGGGAATCGAACCAGTGACCTTGGGTTCACAGGCTGGCACCTTATCCACTGTGCTACCAGTTAGGGCTGTCAAGGTTTTAAAGGATAATGAATGACACATCTCTTCAAGGCAGGATTGTGAATATGAATTTGTTTTTGTAAAGTATGAATTAGGTTTTTAAAGTATTAGCAAAACATAATAATCACTTTCATTTATATTAATTTCAGGCACATTTCCTGATGCCCAACTTCCTTCTAAAAGGATAATTGGCCCCAAAAATTATGAATTCTTAAAGTCGAAGAGGGAAGAGTTTCAGGAATATCTACAGGTATAGCACCAACTTAATTTATTTTGTATTTTTTATTATTTTTTATTTTTAAAGATTTTATTTTACTATTTTTAGAAAGAGGGAAAGAGAGAGAGGCAGAGAGGGAGAGAGACATCAATGTATGGTTGTTTTTCACCTGCTTCCAGCCACAGACCTGACTGGAGACCTGGCTTGCAACCTAGTTATGTTGCCCTGGCTGGGAATCGAACCTGCGACCTTTGGGTTCACAGGTTGGCACCTTATCCACTGTGCTACCAGCCAGGGCACACCAACTTAATTTAAAAGATTGCTAATCATAGCATTTTCTAGTTTCTCTTTCTCTCATATGCATATACTTCACAAATGTCTGTTAATGTAGATTTTAAAAATTATTTAAGTTTTTTAAACTGAAGATGAATTATTGTCAAAAGTATACTTTTAAAATATTGATAAATGAATGAAATACCAGATTTTAAAAAATTTACATTTTATTGATTATGCTATAACAGTTGTTCTAATTTTTCCCCCATTAGTCTCCTCCACCCAGCTCCTTCTACTCCCTCAGTCAATCTCCACATCATTTTTCATGTCTGTGGGTCATGCGTATAAGTTCTTTGGCTACTTCATTCCCTATACTGTACTTTATAACCCCATGGCTATTCTGTAACTACCTATTTGTGCTTCTTAATCCCCTGACCTCTTCCCCATTCCGTTACACCCCACTCCCATCCGGCACTATCTCTGTTCTTACTTGCTTAGTTTTTGTTTTTTTTTAGATTTAATTGTTAATAGATATGTATTTAATGCCATTTTATTGTTCATAGTTTTGATCTTCTTTTTCTTAAATAAGTCCTTTTAACCTTTCATATCATAATGGTTTGGTGATAGTAAACTCCTTTAGTTTTTTCTTGTCTGGGAAGCTCTTCATCTGCCCTTCAATTCTGATTTATGTCTTTGCTGAGAAGAGCAATCTTGGCTGTCCCTGCTTTCCATGACTTGGAATATTTTTTGCCAATCCCTTCTGACCTGCAAAGTTTCTTTTGAGAAATCGGCTGACAGCCTTATGGGAATTCCCCTATAGGTAATTACTTTTCTCTTGTTTTAAGATTCTCTCTTTATCTTTAACCTTTGGCATTTTATTTATGGTGTGTCTTAGAGTTGGTCTCTATACATCCATCTTGTTTGGGACTCTCTGTGCTTCTTGGCTTCTAATGTCTTATTTCCTTCTCCAAGTTAAGGGAAGTTTTCTTTCATTATTTTTGCAAACAGGTTTCCATTTTTTTGCTCTTTCTCTTCTCCTTCTGGCAATGGCAGACCTCAGTGAGCACCTAGTTCTATGATGTGAATGTTGGAATGCTGGATGTTGACCCAAAAGCAGCTTACACTATTCTCATTTTTTTTGGATTCTTTTTTCTTCTTGTTTTGGTTGGTTGTTTTTTGCTTCCTTATGTTCCATATCTTTGATTTGATTCATAGCTTTATCCACTATTGTTTTCTTGCAGATTGTTCTTTATTTCAATGGGTGTATTCTTCGTTTTTGACTGGATCTTTTTTATGCTGTTGAGGTCCTCACTAAGTTTCTTGAGCATCCTTATAACCAGTGTTTTAAACTCTATACTTACTAGATTGCTTATCTCCATTTTGTATAGTTTTTTTTTTCTGGCATTTTGATCTGTTCTTTCATTTGGGCCATGTTTGTTTTGTCTCCTCATTTTGTCAGCCTCCCTGTATTTGTTTCTATGTATGTAGTAGAGCTGCTATAACTGCCTGTCTTGTTAGCATGTCCTAATGTAATGTAGTGTAGGTATCCTGTAGGGTCCAGTGGCACAGTCTCCCCTATCACCAAATCTGGGTACTCAAGGTATGTCATTTGTGTGGGCTGAGTACACCCTCCTTTTGTAACTGAGCTTTGGTTGCTGTTGACAGATCTATAGGAGGGATTTACCTACGTCAGTCAGCTACAAGGATTGGCTACTATCACCGACCACCAACCTCCACTCTGTGGAGAATCAGCTGTGCAGGGGCAGGGTGGTAGTGCTTTGATGTGGTTTATGGCTGTCCATTGGGTCATAGGGTCTGGATTTCCTGGGTGGTGTAGGCCAAGGTCAGCGCTCACCTCTGTTGCCCTGGAGCCACCTGTCTGAGCTATAATGCACTTGGAGATGGTTGCTCCTTGTGTTGGGCTTAGAGATTCCCAGGAGAAGCCAGGTTATGAAACTAGGCTGGCTGTTACTGGTGCCCAGGATGGGGCCATGTAACAAGCAGTATGGGAACTAGGTGCTCACTGAGGCCTGCTGTTGCTTGTTTGAAAGGATTTAGGAAGTTGTAAAGCATGAGCCAAGACCAGTCATCCTTATGGAAAAACCACTGTTTACATGTGTAAATTGGCTTGGATTGAGCTTAACAGCATCCCCAGGTCGGGGGGAAACTGTTAGCCAGGTTGATGGAGTCTCAGATATGGCATCTGCCAGCTAGCTCTGTGGTTCTGTTGAGGAAACGGGACACTGGCCTTTGCCTGCCTTTCTGCCTGGAGAAAGTTGTTCCCCAGCCCCCACCTTGAGGCCTGATACTTTAGTTCATCTCTGTATGCCACCGGTGCATTTCAAGCTTCTACCCCCATGCTGTAGCTCAGTAGGAGTGTGTCTGAGCAAGTCCGGGTTTGGGTTCTTTAAAGGGAACTGCTTGGGACTTCTATTGACTCAATCCCTGCTGGATTTTGTAGCCAGAAGTTATGGGAACTTATCTTCCTAGTACAGGAACCCTCCACTGGGGACTTAGTGTGGGGCTGTGACTCTTCACTCCCTAGATATCCCTCCCTGATTTTTATCACCACACTCAAAACTGGAACCAACCTATTTTGCACTTCTGCCCCTCATACCTGTTTGTATGGATGTGGCTCCTTTAATTCTGTAGTTGTAAGACTTCCATCCCACTTGATTTCTGATGGTTGTTCTGTAATTTAGTTGTAATTTTGATGTGGTTGTGTGAGTGGGTGATCTGTGTTTACCTGTGCTACTGTCTTGACCAGAAGAGAAATACCAGATATTTTCTTAAAGGAAAAAATTTCCCATGTTGAGCTTAAAAGGTGTGGGTGGTTAAAGAAACAAAAAGTTTGGTGTAAAAGATTAAATACATTCTAAGACTACTGGATAGTTTTTGATATTTTTGTCTTTTGCTTGATTTTGTTTTTTGCCTTCTTAACTTCAGAATTTTTCCTCCTGTTTTATTTTTCAATTCCTATCCTTTTCCAATTTGAAGATGTTTCTTCGAGATCTCCAGATCATTTACCAGTTGGAATTGAATTCTGTTTTTCTTAGCGTGTGGGCATTGTGTTATATAAATGATATAATTGGTATTTTTTTCCATTGTTGGCACAATCAGCCTAAAGGTTAATTACTTGAGACTACTCTAAAATGAATGACTTTCTTTAATCAAGTCCATACGTAAGACCAGAGTAGATGCTTTTGCTTTACTTTTTAAAACATCTTTTTTATTTGACATGCAGTTTTGTAGTTTTTATATGGTGTCGACTCAGTTAAATTTGGTTACCTTATAGCCAAAAACAAATACTTTATGAATTAAAATATTCAATAGTATAAAAGGATAATTACATTTTATATACCGTATTTGAACTGCCAGTTGAGTTTAAGTTGAATACTTGAACTCAGAAAGTATTTTTATATAATTTTTTGTGTTGTGAAAATTGAAATATGAATTAACTATTAACTACTACAAGGACATTTGAACACAACACATATGTTAACCTGTGTCATTGTTGATATCATTAACCCGTTATTGGAACCAACTAATTCTAAAAACTATAGAGTACCTCCTTTAGAACTTTTTTCCTGGTAATATGAAGTTAGAGGTTACAGCACTACTATTTTGTTTATATATAGGGTGGGGCAAAAGTAAGTTTACAGTTGTTCTATGGAAGATAATATAATAATAATAATGCAAGAATAAATAATTTCATCTACCGGCAATTATAAACCTGCTTTTGCCCCACCCTGTAGATTTCTTGCGCATAGTTACAAAACTAAATAATTGGTAAGACTCGGTTAATTTTGGCTTTAAAAGATCAGTTTGTCTTGTAAGAAAATAGTGTTGTAGGAATAACAGACAACAGATTTTCAAATTATCACAGATTTCCACATTTAGTTTTTGTCAAATCCTTTTAATTGCCAACTTCTTTTAATTATCAAGATAGTTGTATGATATTGAATACTTATTTTATAGTCGAGAAACTGAGAAATAATATTAGCTCATGTTTAATCTTCCTTCCTATGTATCAGGTAGGTGCTAAATGCATTATACCGTATAAGAACATTATAAAGTAGGTAGTGTTGTTTTCATTTTACACATGAGAAAACTGACTTGTAGGCAATTTAAGAACTTTTCTAGAACACCTAGCTAGCAGATAGAAGAGCCAGAATTCAAACCAAGTAAGTCTGACTGTAGAAGCTGATGGCTTATCTGCTATGTGATACTGTTCTTTCTATAAACATAGTTTTATTATTATCCTAAATATGAAATAGCTTTTGAGAGTTTCAGATTGTTTTCTTGGTTTAAAAAATTATTTTAAAATAGTTTGATCACCCTTCTAGATTTTTAAACTCCTTTTTTCTTCTTTTGTTCATTCAAGAAACTTCTGCAGCATCCAGAACTGAGTAATAGTCAACTTCTGGCAGATTTTCTCTCCCCCAATGGTGGAGAAACACAATTTCTTGATAAGATACTACCAGATGTAAATCTTGGTAAGTCAAATTAGAGAATCAAATACAAGAGGATAAACTGAAAAGAATCAGCATTTTCAGATTAATTTAGAAAAATAATTTATATAGTGAAGTCATATGTGTGTAAGAAGCCAAAGGATTTCTTGCACACTGTTAGTAGGAATATAAATTGGAAGAGCCACTTGAAAAAAGTTTAGTATAAAACTAAATGACCCAGCAGTTTCTAAGATATAGATTCTAGAAAAGTTTATATTCGTATTTAAGAATGTTCATAGCAGCATTGTTTGTAATAGCCAATATGAGAAATAATACAAATGTTCACCAGCAATAGAATGGACAGATAAATTTTAGTAGATTCATAAAATTAATACCTATAGCAATGAATACCTATACCATGTAGCTTCTTGCAACAGTGTTGATAATTTTAAAAACATGCTGAATGAAAAAAGCAAGATGCAAAAGAATATATACAGCATGATTTCTTTTATATAAAGTTAAATATAAACCAAACTAGTATAATCTGGAAAAGTTTCAATAAAATTGTTAAAGATAATAGTGAAATAAAAGCAGTCTTTCTAAATACATTTTATATAATGCAGTTTTAAGTCTATATAGACCTAAGTGAATGAGTTAAATATTACAAGTAGGCATTTGGCTTTCATCTGTGTCTTTTCAAATTAATGTATTATTTGAGCCAATATATTTGGTGTATGTCTGTGGAGGGGTCTTCTTAACAGGGGAAAATGTGAGAACATTTTCTATTTGGTTGTAGGAGATAGAATTGGGTAGACCTAGTTATTGCCTAGGTTTACCTGAAGGAAGAGAAACGTTCAAATTGATCCAGGTTTTTATTTAAACAACCAGATGAATGCTGTTATTTGCTGAGACAGGGAATAAATTAAAAGCATTTCTGAACTTGTTCAACGTTTATAGAATTCAGTTGCCAAAATTGTATAAGGCAAGAGAAGGCAGGAGGTAGCAAGGAGTAGAAATTTGAATGTGATTGGAAATCAGATTGAGCAAATCATTTGGCTCAGAAGAGCATGAGAGAAAAACAGAATGAAGCCCTGTAATTTGAGGACCTTTGAAAATTCTAATGAGGGAGAAGTGGTTTATGGGGATACCAAAAAGAAAGAGCCTAATGGGATGGTTGGGTGGTTTGCATATCATAAAAGAACCTCTATTTTTAATTTTTATTATTTTATCTCCTGCTATTGCCATAGGTCTCCTTTTTCTAAATTAAACTGAAAGAAATTTAAGTGGTATTTATCAGTTTTGCCTAATTTTTACAGTCATTTCTAAATGCTTGAGAAAAATCTTTTTTAAAGAAATATTTAATTGTATTTTTCACCATTACCATTTAGTCCTCTTTTAACTTCCTTCCCCATGCAGTACCACACCGCTGTCCATGTCCATGAGTCCTTTTTCATTTTTGCTAATTCCTCCATCCCCTATCCTATGCCCCCCACCCACCTTAGCTTCCAACTTGCTTTCTATCTATAAGTCTGTCTATTTTGCTTATTAGTTCAGTTTGTTCATTAAATTCCACATAAGAGTGAATCATATGGTATTTGTCTTTCTCTGACTGCTGTATTTCACTTAGCATAATGTTCTCCCAGTCTATTTCATTACTGTTGCAAAGGGTAAAATTTTCTTTTTTTATGGCTGAGTAGAATTCCTTTGTGTAATGTCCAGTAGTAGTTTTATCCACTCCTCTAGTGCCAGACACGTAGGCTGCTTCCATATCTTAATGATTGTAAATCATGCTGCAATAAACATAGGGGTGCTTATGTTCTTTTGAATTAGTGTTTTGGGTTCTTTGGGATTTATTCCCAGAAGTGGGATCTCTGAGTCAAAAAGCAGATGCATTTTTTGAGGTATTTCCATACTGCTTTCCACAGTGGCTGCACCAATCTGCATTCCCACCAGTAGTTCAGAAGGGTTCCTCTTTCTCCACATCCTCACCAGCACTTGTTATTTGTTGACTTATTGATGATAGCCATTCTGATAGGTGTGAGATGATATCTCATTGTGGTTTTAATTTGCATTTCTCTAATGATTAGTGACATTGAGCATCTTTTCATAACATCTGTTGGCCATCTCTATGTCTTCTTTGAAGAAGTGTCTGTTCAGGTCCTTTGCCCATTTTTTAATTGGGTGGTTTGTTTTCTTTGATGATGAGTTTTGTTAGTTTTTTATACATTTTGGATATTAACCCCTTATCAGATGTATCAGCAAATATATTCTGCCATTCTGTGGATTGTCTTTTTATTTTGTTGATGTTTTCCTTTGCTGTGCAAAAACTTTAGTTTGATGTAGTCCATTTGTGTTTTTTTTTTGTTTGTTTTTTGAGATAATTTTAAGATGTTGATATTTTATAACAAGAGAACCTGAAGATAAAATCAAGAAGAAATTTTGGTAAACAGGATTAGAATATATATTCTTAATCTAGAATACAGAATATAACCTATTCAAATAGCCAATTTAAATGTAGCAATTTAAAAATCTTTTTCTTTTGACTGACATTTATATATTTATATATATCTTTATATATCCACCATTGTTTAAAATCTTTATGGAAAATTTCAAATATACACCTAAGTGGAGAAATTTGTATAATGACCTCCTTACTCTGTTTCTATAGTTACCAACACTTGGCTTGTTCCATTTTTTCCCCAACCTGCTACCCAACCAAACTTATTTAAAAGTAAATCCCAAATATCATATCTATAAATAGTTAAGTATACCATAGTTATTATAAATTTCTGTTGTGAGAAATTATAAATATTTATCATTTTTCTTTTTACTTGTTCAGTATTTAAAATTACCTATTAAAGTATTCATATAAATAATTGTATTTTAGGCTTTCATAAAATTAATAATATACTTATAATTGCAGGGAAAATTATAAAGTCAGTTCCTGGAAAACTAATGAAAGAGGTAAATAACTAATTTATGTATATTCTATTGTAAAACATAGTTAAAAGCATATTTAAATATTATAATGGGTTATGTGATGCTGAAAATCATAATCTTAATTTTCGATTTTAATACTGTGATTTCTATATTTCTACAGAAAGGTCAGCATTTGGAACCTTTCATCATGAATTTCATTAATTCTTGTGAATCTCCAAAGCCCAAACCAAGTAAACCAGAACTGACCATTCTCAGCCCTACTTCAGAAAACAATAAGAAGGTAGTGAACATTGCCTTAAAGCGCCATTAAGTTTGAAGTTTTCCTACTTTTGATGACTTTTCCATTTTAGGGAGAACCCTGTGTTAATGAAATGAATGGGAATTTTAATTTTCTTTATATGGAAATCAGTTGTACAGTGTAAGGAGGGCATTGCAAATATTTGCTTGGTTCTTTGCTTTAACAGTTTAAAGTGGGCCTTGGAGGTTATAAATCACCAAATTTCAATAATCAAGAAATTACTTGCTATAATGTATTCATGTTTATTTGAAGGTATTACTAATTATAATGATTTATAAAGTATTTTATCATTAAATAAGTATTTTATTGTGTGCCTACTGTTGAGTGTTAGGCATGGGGAATGTATATTCTCTGTCTGCAGGAAGCTCAGTTTAGTGCCATAGTACTGTCCTCTTCTCCCCAAAACACTGCTATTTTCGTTATTACTTTAACTTGGTTGTTTGTAAACAGAAATAGAGTTGATTTTTGTGTATTGATTTATTTTAGTTCAATAATTTTGCTTGACTTAACATTAATTATAGTAATAGATGTACAAACTTACCTGCTAATAATGGCAGGCTTTGTTTTCATTTATGGTTAGGATCTGCTATACAAAGGGAATAATTTCAGTATTTTACCATTAAATAGTACAGTGTAACTTTTTTCATAGATATCCTTTATGAGATTAAGGAAGTTTACATTCATGTCTACAGGTGGACTGACTTTCGTAGTTTGGCCTTTTTGGATTTTGGTATTGATAGTATATTAACCTTTATCCTAATAATAATAATTACTAGTTTTTAAAATAATTGTTAGAACTTGTTGGTAAAGTCATCTAATCCTTGAGCTTTGTTTGTAGGAAGATTTTTTAACCAAATTTAATTTTTTTAGTGATTATAATCTTCAGGCTTATTATTTTATGAATCAGTTCTTGGTAGATTATATTTTTCAGCAAATTTTCCATTTTATATAAATTAAAAAATATTTTGACCTAAATTCATCAGTAATATTCAATTTTTGTTTTCTCTGACATCAGTAGTTATGTTCCTCTGTGTTTATATCCTCCTTTTTTATTCTCTTTTGATCAGCCTTGCCAAAGGTTCTGCCCATTTGTTTTTTGGCTTTGTTGATATTTTCTATCAAATTTCTTTTAGTTCCATAACTTCTGCTGTTTGATTATTAATGAGAATAGATATTTTTTGCATAATTTGGGGATAAGTAGGACTGAGATTTAGTTGCATTCATCATTCAAAATTCTTTGTATCTTATTTTTTCACATTAACCAAGGGTCCTTTCTGAGCTTCGACTATCTTTGATTATCCAGATAAACTTTTTCTAAAGCTTAATGTTCACCTCTAAACAACCTTCAGTTAAATAGTGATTTATAATTTATAAACCATGTTAGTTTTAAAATTAGCTATTGTTAATACCTTTATACATTTTTATGTATTCATTTGCTCCTTTTTGGTAAAGAAACAGAGGGTCTCTTTATACATAATGAATTACCTGTTGTGTTTGAAATGAATGTATGCTTTTATGTGATGTTTTGGGAAGAACATTTTAAAATTCAATTTTAGGTATAATGGTGGAATTTTAGGCAGATCCTAACTTGATGTTATGTTTTGATTAGAAAAAATTTAAGTGTCTTTGCTCTGTGTCATTTTAGACTTAGTGATTGTTATCAGTAGGTGTAATAAACTACACATTTCTTTATTATTTCAACTTTTGCTTTAGCTTTTCAATGACCTATTTAAGAATAATGCAAACCGTTCTGAGAATACAGAAAGAAAGCAAAATCAGAATTATTTTATGGAGATGATGACTGTAGAAGGAGTTTATGATTACCTGATGTATGTAGGTAAGATCAATGTGATTACTATTAAAATCTATTTTTCATTCATGTATCATATTTCTAGTGATGCAAATTAATACTCTCGGGTATTGTCATATTGTAACTTTTTAAAAAATTGTAAGTTCTTCCTTTATAAGAATTCATTACAATTGGTCTTAAACATACTAAAATTACTAGTGTTAATAAATAAAATATTGACCATTTGTGTTTTTTATATTGGAAAATGTTAAATTTTATCTTAACAAAGTATTTCATGTGATGCTTTTAGGACGAGTGGTTTTTCAAGTTCCTGACTGGCTTCATCATCTCTTAATGGGAACTCGAATCCTCTTTAAAAACACCTTGGAAATGTATACAGACTACTATCTTCACTGTAAACTAGAACAGTTATTTCAGGAGCATCGTTTGGTCTCACTTATAACACTTTTCAGAGGTTTGTATTTCACGTTTTGTGTCCTCTTAATTTTACTTGGATCTAAAAGTGTTGTTTACATTTGTTTTATTAGTATTTCCACTATAGGAAATAAATACTTTGTATATAATAGGTGAAAATTCCCAAAAGTATTTTTTTTTCTTTTTAGATGCTGTATTTTGTGAAAACACTGAACCTCGCTCCCTCCAAGATAAACAACAACGAGCAAAACAGACTTTTGAAAAAATGATGAATTACATTCCAGGTATAATATTTAAGAAGTAGTTTAATATAGATTAATACCCCTTTGAGGTCACAATGTATGGTAATTATTGAAGCAAATTTTTACTATGAGTTTTTATTTCAGAAATAGTTTTAAGGGCCAATTAAAAATAATTCATTAGTTAAATAAAAATTTGGTTTTTATGATGATAGCACTAAGAACTTTAAGACAAGGCTATTTTTTTTTTTAATTCACAATAATTTTATTTTTTTTAAAGATTTTACTTATTATTTTCAGAAAGAGGGGAAGGGAGAGAGGCAAAGAGGTATAGAGACATCAATGTATGGTTGCCTTTCACCTGCCTCCAGCTACAGACCTGGCTGGAGACCTGGCCTGCAACCTGGTTACGTGCCCTGGCTGGGAATCAAACCAGCGACCTTTGGGTTCGAGGGCCAGTGCCTTATCCACTATGCCACCAGCCAGGCTGACAAGGCTGTTTTTACACACACAAATAGATCTTTTTAACAATAACTTATAATCAGGGTAGTCCAAGTGAAATGTTTGTGGGACAGTTGAAATATTGCTGCCTACCATGAGCACCTTCTATGTGCCAGGCACTGTGCAGATTGCAAGGGATTAAAAACAAAAAGTGTACGTGGATTGCCCAAGTCTAGCAGGAAGACATGCAATCAAAACATACATGTGATAATAGTCATGTTCAGGACACAGAATACCTCAAAGGAGAAGAATGATCACCCCTCTTTTAAAAGAGGGAGGCTCAGGTCATTAAGGAAATGTATGGCAGTAACCTCACACTGAGATGGGAAATACTAGAAAACAATGCCAGGGGTTCGAAGCAGAGGATGTTTAGTTTAGGACATATCGAGTGTGAAGTGCCTATACATTATTCAGGAAGGAATGTCTAGTAAGCTTTTAGCTGTCCATATTTGGAAATGGGAGGAATGATGGTACGGGACAGAGATGGAAGTCACAAGGGAATGGATAATGATGCCCGGGGGAAATATAGAGTAAGAATTGAAGAAGGCAGAGGACTGTACCTTACAGAATTTTCACCTTTGAAAAATTACTCCCAGGATATTTCTGCTGCTCTGTGTGAGGCTCTGTGTTAAGTTAAAGCCCTGGTCTGAGTGTAAAAGTAAGCAAAAGCTATTTTTGAGTAAGCCTTCTGGTAATGATGAAATCACTTCTTAACTGTTTTATAACATGATGTAGCATTCACAGTTTTAACAGTCTTAGTTTTGATACTGAGGAACAACATGGAAAGCCAGTGAGTGTAATAATTTATTATTTTGCTGAGGCACACGTTTGAGTCACATCTACTTCGAGACATTCATTTGGAAAGGAGTAATTTAGTGAGTAAGCTTATCATGGCATTCTGTTGTCCTTTACTTCTTATTTCTTAGTAACTCCTGAAGGACCTGAAACGATTACTTATTTTTGTCCATTATGCTCCATGCATATTAATTGGTGAATTAGAGTATTCAGAAAGATCCATATTGGGTTATATAGATTGAAAATATCAAGGATTTGCATTGCTTATTGTAAATTGAATTTGGCCTTTGCCTCTTAGGGTTCGATTTACCTCAAAGGAGCAAACATAAAATGAGACTTTTCTTTGACCAGCATTAAGAGTTCTGTGATGATTGTAGGGAAGCGACAAATATTTGAACATCTTGTTTACTTATGAGTGATTTTTTTGTTTGGGGGAAAAGATTCAACAGAGATTTTAATAAGAACTAACTCTTTTTGATAACAGGAGTGATGCATTATACTTTTTGGACTCTAGATTAGTGTTTAAACATTTCCGAAAAGAATCGTTTTGTAAGATGGTTAATAGTAATTATGCAAATAGTACAGAAACAAAGTGGTCATATTCATTGAGGAAACCTATTTTTCTGATATTAATTAAGATAGTCAAACATAAAAATACATAGAGTAAAAAGTAAGAGCCATCCTCTTCCTACTGTGCAGAAATAGCCATGAACTCCAGTTGGTTTCAGTCCTCAACAGACATTTTTCTATGCATTTCTATACATGTATGAACAAATGCACAGTCAATTTTAGGGTTTTATTTTGTTTTTCCTGAATGAAATAATACAATATATATTATTTTCCAACTGTCTTTTATCCCTTAATAGTATAGGCAAATTTCTTTACATGACATTCTGTATGCTTGCAGTTTTCTTTGTGCATGTGAATCTCTAAAAAGAGCATGTGTGATACTATATTTTTCAACTTGATTATAGAACCCTTGCAGAAACGTGGTTTAGAAAATTTTGGCTTACAGTTTTTGTACCTGAGAAACAGGGAGGAGATTTTCTTTTATAATTCAGTTAATGATGAATCACTTTATGATATAAAATTGTTTCATATGTGACTTTCTTGTTTAGATTTGATTGTCAAGTGTATTGGTGAAGAAGCTAAATATGAAAGCATCAGGCTTCTATTTGATGGCTTACAGCAGCCAGTTCTCAATAAGCAGGTAAAATTCAATAAGGCAGGTTGACTAGAGTTAGCTAGGTTTGATGAATGACACAGTAGGGGTCTGGTATATTATTATTTTTAAAGATTTTATATTTTGAAGAAAGGGAGAAAGGGAGTAACATGGATGTACAAGAGAAACTTTGATTAGTTGCTTCTTGCATGCCCCCATTCAGGGACATGGCCCATAACCCAGGCATGTGCTCTGATTGGAAATCAAACCAATGGCCTTTCGGTTCCCAGGCCGGTGCTCAACCCACTGAGACCCACCAGCCAGGGATGGTCTGGTATATTATTAACTGTGATGTGACACTAATGTATTAAATTAAGGCAGTGTAATACAAACATTCAAATTGAAACAACTATGTTTTGTTTGTGTTACTCTTTTTAAGTGACTACCGTTTTTTAATTTATAATATAAATTGTTTTGATTTAAAATAAACATATCCATTGTAGAAAATTTGGAATGTACAGGAAATTCATGAAATAAAGTAAAAATTTTAAAATTGAGAATTTCATCATTCAGATAACATAAAATAACCACAGTTAACATTTTTATGTTTAGAGTGTAGATATCTGTTGAAATCTTAATATAACTACAATTTTGTATCCTACTTATTTCTTTAAAACTTGTTGCATATAAAATATATAACATAAATGAATTATGAGGTATAATAATAAAATGTCCACGAGTGAACACATGAGTATCTAACACTCATCTTAAGAGTGGAGCATTATCAATACTACTGAAGCTATTTTTATGCCTGTTTGATATTGTAAATTCTATTCCCTGCCTTCCCATTGAAAAGTAACCATTGTCCTGAATTATGTGTTTATCACTTCCATGGTTTTCTTTGTCTAATGCCTTAAAAAAAATTTTTTTTTGGTGCTTTAGCTGACATATGTTTTGTTGGACATTGTAATACAAGAACTGTTTCCAGAGCTCAATAAGGTAACTGAAAAGCAGCAATTTTATTCTTCATATTTTTAATCATATGCTAACATTTATTTTAATAGAGACATAAAAATTAACGTAATCCTTGTGACTGTGATCCTTTTAAAAAGGAACCCTTGGGTCTATACTGTGGGAGAGGGGATGCGGTGGGCAGGGCAGGGGAGAGCAATGGGGGAAAAATGGAAAAACTATAAAAGAAAAATAGTAAATTAGTTTTTTAAAATTTCCCCTTGAGTTTCTTGGTAGCCAAGGCCAAAAAGGGGCTACATAATAATCTGCACAATTCTCAATAGTATAAGAATCTCATCAGTTCCTTAAGGGAAATCTTGCACTGTATGTATTTGTATACACTTCTTACCTCCTTCAACATCTTGTGTTTAGCTAAGACCAATTCCCCACGTAATTTTTGTGATGCGTTACATTTGAAAAACATTTAGAAGGTAGTTTGCAGATGGGGAGGGAAGTGAAGAGGGATTAAAAAGAAAAACGTCCTTAACAAATGGCTCTTGATATTTTCTTTACTCAACATGCTCAAACATTAGAATGGATTTTAGTGTCAGGAACTAATAGCCTCTGCCTTGACTTCATCCCTTCATAATTTAAAGCAGAAAGGGGTATTATGCCCTGTTGAGTCTTTCCAGAGGAAGCTGTGAAATTAAATCCTAGGACTAGAGTGGACGAAGTTCTTCAGGCTGTCATCTGTAACATTGCCAGAGTATTTTTATAAGTCAGACTTGAATATTTTTTGAAGCAGCTGAACTTATATGAGCCTGAGAGCACAAAATGAATTGTAAATGAGGATAGTAATATTATTATATTGACATCAGAGGATTTTGAGGTTTGAGCAATGAGTGAAGTCATTAGTTTTTACTGTTTTAATTTTTTGACTAATTACCTTGGTCAGATGAATTAAGTGCTCTTCAAGATTGTAGTATAGTGAAGAAATGCCAGTTTCACAGAGTAGAATAATTCAGATTTGGACTATTTACCTATTAATTATAAGCTTTTGTTATATTGATGTTATATGTATATTAAAACAATATAGCTGTTATGGACATTTTATGTTCAATTTACATTGAGAATCAGTACAGATAACCTTCAGCTCTTTGAGACTTTATAAGGTCTGTACCTATACCGTGCCATTTTTCTGATATATAAATATTTGAGGTATATGCAAGCTAATTTTTTTTGGTTTAACTTATGTGTGTGTTCGTGTATGTGTGTAATTTATATATACAATTTATATATGTTTTAGGTAGAATTTTAATACACTATAACTATGTAACTGTTAGGCAATTCTCAAATAAACCCTATTTTGTTGTCTTTTATTAAATAGATTTATTTTTACTTAGGCACAAAAGGAAGTTACCTCTGTGACGTCCTGGATGTAAACGTTCGGATTTGGGATCAAATAACCAGTTGAAATTTCTGCTGCGCTAGCATAGTAAATATATACTGTTTTTTCTTTTACTTTTGTATATTCTTGTATATATCATGTAATTCTGTGCCTGAAGTTTTGATTTTTTTGTTTCAATAAAGATTAACAAAACCTTAATTATGATTAAAAGTGATTGTGTTTCATAACTACATAAGCTTTCATTTTATACCAGTTATCTAAATTTTATTAGAACATAAATCACTTGTTATTGACATTTTTAAAAAGGGATAATTCATAATCTCTTTAGGCCAAACAGAAAAGGTGGACAATCTTTGTATTATATCATTTTGAAAATAATTATGAAAATAGTTATGTCTAGTGTAGAGAAATAGAAAAATCTTATTTAGAGTTAATACACTTTAAAGATTTATTTTTCCTATTTCTTCATTTTCTACATATTAACTGTGTATCTATGAAGAAGACATCCTTTATGAGTTTTTCAGAACAAGAGACTTGCTTTTGTTAGGTGATTGACAGGTTATAGCTCTTTTGTGTAGAATATTTATTTTTTCTTTTTCTTCATTTTCTACATATTAACTGTGTATCTGTGAAGAAGACATTCTTTATGAGTTTTTCAGAACAAACAAGAGACTTGCTTTTGTTAGGTGATTGACAGGTTATAGCCCTTTTTTATGCAAACTGAGTGCTTATTTGTGATTGTGTGGTTGCATTTGCATTTCACTGTACTCCAAAAGCATACAGGTATAAGCAATTTACTCAAGTAGATTTTTAGTTTATGTTGTCTGTTGTCTCTCCAAAAGAAACATACGGAATTCACTGTATTCCTTGAGGATAGTTAATTTAAATAATTATTCTTACAGATTCAGTGTTTAGAATGCTACTTGCAGTTCCTTCTCATTCTGTGCTTTTTTCCTTGAAACAAACTTGAATCTCAAGATTGAGCATATTGTGTTTTGTTACTAGGTTGTAGTGTTCATTCCAAATATATTTATTGAGTTTCAGCTATGTATTAGGCAATGAGCTGAATTATGTGGGCACTCTAAAATATAATTTGGAAAAATAACCCATTTAATCATATTATCCACTTATTTTTTCAAAGTCTTAAAAAATGGTAATTAGGTGTTTTTATTAAGGATTTTATTTTTAGAGACAGAAAGGGAGGGAAAAAAAGAAGAGACAGACTGATCAGTTGCCTCCCACGCCCTTCAACTGGGGACCTGGCCTGCAACCCAGGTATGTGCCCTGACTGGGAATCAAATAGGCAACCTTTCAGATTACAAATGGTCCATTGAGCCACACCAGCCAGGACATGATATTGTACATTTTGAAAAGGTTTTGTCTATAGTTCCATTATATTTTGAATTGTTTGAAAATTACAGAATTTGTGCATTTCTGAGAATCAGCGCTTTAATATTAAGATTTAAACATTTGTTAATTTCTCAAGGACAGGTAAAAAATTAAGCTAATGCATCATATTTAAATGTGTAGCATTTTGAACATTATTATTTAAAATGTCACTGAATCAAAAATAAAATATTTTACAGCCCTCTAAATTGTGATGTTATTTATGTAGATGAGAAAAAAATTATATGTGTGTAAATCTGTTTGGGCTGTGATTACAAAATACCATAGACTGTGAGTGGCTTAAATAATAGTAATTTATTTTTACAGTCTGGAGATTGGGAAATCCAAGATCAAAGTACCAGCACTGTAGGTGTGCATACGTGACTTCCATGTGCCAGCAGATGGAAAGAGAAAAAAAAAAACTTTTCTTCTCCTTCTCCTTCCTCCTTCTCTTCTTTTTCTTTCTCCCTCCTCTTCCCCTTCCTCTTCTTTCCTCTTCCTCTTCTTCCCCTTCCTCCTTTTCTTCTCTTCTTTCTCTTTCCTCGCCTTCCCATTATTATTATTATTTTCCTCCTTTTCCTCTCCTTCTTCCTATTCCTCCTCCTCTTCCTCTTCTTTTCTTCCTCCTCCTCCTTTTTCTTCTTCCCCTTCTCCTTATCATCATCATCATCATCATCATTTTTATTCTTGTTCTCCTCAATCTTCCCCCACTACTGCTGCTTTCCCTTCCTCCCCTTTTCCTCTTCTTCCTTCTCCCCTTCTTCCTTCTCTCCTTCCTCCTCTTCCTTCTCTCCTTCCTGTTCTTCCTTCCTTTCTTCCTTCCCTTTTCCCTCCTCTTCCCCCCTTTTTCTTCCTCCTACTTCCCTTCACCCACCTTCTTTCACCAATTCTAGTGGCTTATGGCCCCACCCATATGATCTCATTTAACTTTAATTCTCATGGCCCCATCTTCAGATATAGTCACATCAGTGTTTAGGGTTTCAACATAGGAAGTTTAGGAGGACACAATTCAATCAATAGCAGTTGGTGAGCTCTATTTAAAGAAAATGTGATGTATAAAAATCTACACATAAAATTAATCATTTACATTATAAAAGGGAAAGAATGAGATGCAATATCTGTTGGCCAGGAATTTTGTGTACATCGTCACATTTTATCACCCACAGTAAACTGAGATGGTTATTACTCCTCTTTATAGAAGAGGATATTGAAACCAGAGAGAGTGGTGAGTGAGAATTGAAACTTAGATCTTTCTCTCTAGTCTTCATGTACTTGTCAATGTTTCCCCATGAAAGGAGCTTTTATTTCCAAAAGTAATCACTTTCTGGATCACTTTAAAAATATGTTCCCTTTGTGTATTTCAAAAATTTTACTTTGCACATTATTTTCTGTTTATCTCTCCACATATAAGCAGTGCCCTATACTGCATGAGCTTTCACATTTTGAAATGTGTTTATAGAAACAACTATCAGTGTTTCTGGTTGGGGAGATAAAATGAAATTAAATGTATGAAAGATACTTTGAAATTTATAAAGGATATAAGCTTGTGTTATAAATATAATCAGAAGATTCTGAGAAATGGTTAAAATCAAGCACTTAAATCATTGTTTATTGACTTACTAAAAACCATGAGATTTTACAATAGGATATTACAGATGTCTAGTTAGCCACTCTTCTTAACAGACTGTATAATGCTACACAAGGTCTATCCTGAAAGTATCATCTGTGTAAACATTTTAATTATATTGACATTGGCTCAATGCTTTCAGGACAGACCTTGTATATGCAAATTGTAATTTCAGATATAGTCAACATTAAGATAAAGATGAATAAATGAATGAGCAGATGAACAAGTCTTGCTAATCTACTGTATTGTATTTCCCTTCAATGTTCTCTTTTATGTACCCAGGAATATCTTTTAACAGTGCTATATATGCAGAGGAGACATCTTTAACCTGAGGCCTACAGGCCCTTAGAAGATTGTTAAATCCACTGAAAAAGAGCTTTTTTAAAATTTCACTATATTTTGTTCATTTTATATTTATAATTTTTTCTAAAAATTACATTAAAACATTGTTTCACTCCAGGTAATGGATGTGCCTATATTCCAACAAAACTTTATTTTATGCAAAGCAGTGGCAGGCTGGACTTGGCCCTCAGGCTATGAACTTTGATAATCCTTGAAGTAGAACCAAAAGGGGGAGGGAAAAGTAATTTCTCTACTGTTAGAGAAATCATCATCACCTTTATATTAGGGAGTAGGGGAAGGAGACTACACAATTTAATCTTTGGGGAAAAGCAGCCATCCGTCTTGGGGAAGAGTTGGTCTTTTGGTCTTTAGAAGGATTAGAAGAAAGAGTCAGACTTCTCTGCACAATGAAAAGGGTGGCTTTTTAGGTAGAGAAATTTTTTTTTTTAATCTCTCTGGAGGAGCAATTGAAGTAGAGACAAGTGTAAAAGTTTGAACTGGAATGTGCCTGTTTTGTAGAAGGAATAACAAGACCACCAATGTGGCTACATATGGTGAGTGAGGTGAGGTAGTGTCAGAGGAGTAATGGGAAACCAGGTCGCAGAGGGCCATCATGTAACTCACTACTAGAGTGTGAGGGAAAGGTTTTGAGCAGGTGAGCAACATGATCTTATATTCCTGTAGAATCACAGTGGCTGCTGTATTGAGAATGTTGAAAACAGGCTAATGCCCATCCTTGGGCCAATAATTCAGACCAAGACAATCAGACACTATAATTGTGAGACCTAGGAGATTGGTTCTGTAATTAACTGTTTCACCACACCTACTTGGGAGCAGGAAGATGAAATGTCTCTTCCAAAGGGGGAACTCTTCCCAGGAGTGGGAAGAGATGCTGGATAGACACACAAGCATGCATTTGTTTTTAGGTGTTAATTTTATCTGTGTCTTCCACTCAGCTCGGACAGTCTATAACTGTAGGTGTGTGTTTTACTTGCCCCTGTATCACCTATGCCCAGCACCTCCTGGCGCCAAGAAGGTAATACAAAGAGACTTATGTGTGAGGGGCGGTGAGGTGAGTTGAGGTGGAATGTACATAAAGGGTTTTAAGAGGCAGGGACATAGCCTGTGTTCTAGGTCCCTCACCTTCTGTATGACTGTTTACCAGAGGAAAGACAGAGGGGCACATGCCTCTACTTATGATCCCGAATCAGTGCTGCAGGTAAGGTGATCATGTCATCTAACCTCAGGATACTCAAGATTTCAAAATCAGATGGATAGGTATTTCAGAGGGAGGAAGAAGCAGAGAGGGAAGTTGGAGAGAGAAGAAAGGAGCTATTGTAGAGGTACAACCACTGAGAATTTACGAGGGAGCACAAAAACTGATGTCCATCCCCCCCACCCCACCCCCCCGCCCCAAATGACCACAAAAAAAACAAGAAAAGCTATATGGAATGTGGCCAAAATATTAAGTAAAGTGCATAATGGATGCACTTAATAGGGTCACAGGTGAAAGTGCCAGAGGGATAGAGAATGACATTACTAAAGCATTGCAGACTATTGAACCAAGTGCTCAGATTTTTACAATTTGCTAACATACCTAATAGACATTTTTCTTACTGTTTGGTTCCTCTGGCATTAAGCTAACGCAGGTATCTAGTAGATATTTGCAATCATTTCAGCTGTGGTATTATTGAGTGCACTAGTACCTCTTGATTAGTTTTGAAGGGGATGAATAGTAATTAGTACAGTGAATAAAAAATGTAAGTGCCTCAATAAAGGAAGCAAATCCTGCTAAAGGGGGCTGCTCTGTCTGTGGAGTTGCTCACTCTATTACTGCTTCACTAATAAACTCATTTTTACTTTGAACTCTATGCTGGCTTGCATTTGAATTCTTTCCAATGTGGAGTGAAGAGCCCAGGATGGGTGGTGGACCCTTAGGTCCCTGGACTCCCCAGAATTCCTTCATCACTATGGCAGGACTTCAGTCCTAAACTTTATTACATGTGAACTTACTTGGAAATAGGCTCTTTGCAGATGATTCAAATAGTCATTACAATGGGCCTAATCCAATATGACTGTTCTTACAGAAAGAGGAAATTTAGACACAGCCTCAGACATGTATAGAAAGAAAAGGAAATGTGAAAACATGGGGAGACTACCAACTATAAGGCAAGAAATCCCTGAGAGAGAAGTCTGCAGCTGATTCTTAAGCCTTTAGAGAAGGAACCAACCTTGCCAACTGGATCTCAGACTTCAAACCTCCTGAACTGTGAGGTGATAAATTTTATTGGTTAAGCCACCCAGTTTGTGGCACTTGGTGACAGTAGCTCCATGAAATGAATCAGGCACCTTTCCTAATTTTGCATTCATGGGACTTCATACTCCCTGAGAGAGCAACTTTTTCTAAGGGACAACTAGTTAATCGCAGCATAAACTTTCTTCTAAGAAACCCAGCTTATTACAAACTGCTGAAGGTGGCACTGCCACCAAATGATTTAACTTGTCTGTTTCATCAGTCTATTGTGTCGTCTGTATCCTTGAAGAGTCTTAGATGTACTACCAGTTCAGATACATTAATTAAAACCTCCAACACTAACTTGAACAGTTTTTATTTTTAGGAAATCATTATAGGCCTCAAACAGTTTCTACATTTGATTCTATAAATGAAAAACCAGAAAACTTAAAATATTCTGGATTTACTCCACTCTCCTACCTAAAAATTACATGCATTTTTCTTTTCATTGTTTGGGTGAGAAGGAGAATAGGGAAGGTAATCAGACAGGAAGCAGCCTATGATCAAGGGAAATGATATCAGTGATAAATGTCAGAGTCTCTTTCAGTCATACTGTGTTGGGTTATAGGTATTCACTTGAGAGAAGTATCTACCAAAGACATAGAATATAACTTTGGTTTCATTGTTTGGAATCTACAATTGCAAAGTGTTTTGAAGTCATTTCTTAAACCACTGCACAATGCCTGCATACACATATTTAGAAAACTTGGAAAATGTTGTTTAAAGTTTGTGCAATTATAGAAATTATTTCCCAAATGCATCTCTCATTTTTCTTACAATCTTGACAGTTTATTTACAGCTAATGTGTATATACATAAAACTGATGATACTATTTTACTTGCAACAACCTTTATACAGAGGTTATGAAACGAAAAAATACGTATTTTATATCGTGTACTTAATATTTGTAAACATTAAGAAACAAATGAAATCCCTTTCCAAACCTTTAGCTGCTGTTTGCTCGTTATTTATTTCATCTTTTTATGATGCATAAATATATTTGGAAATGTGTGTATATCATAAATAATGGACTTCACACACTGAACAAGCCTGAGTGACCAGTGACCAGATATAGACATAGAATGTTCTAGCACCTAGAAACTCCTTCGATACTTATTGTCCACACAAGTTTCTGTTTGGTTTTGTTTTATTTTGTGGTCATTGTAGGTGTTCTTTCTGGGGAGGTGGGGAGTGGGAATGCTTAGTTTTTGTGTTTTTTTTTTTTTAAGATTTTATTCATTTGTTTTAAAGAGAAAAGCAGGGAGGGAGGAAGAAAGGGAGAGAAACATCAATGTATGGTTGCCTTTCTTCTGCCTCCAGCTGGGGACCTGGCTGGAGACCTGGCTTGCAACCTGCTTATGTGCCCTGGCTGGGAATCGAACCAGCGACCCTTGGGTTCACAGGGGGCACCAATCCACTGAGCCACACCAGCCAGGGTGCATAAGCAATAATGTTTTTTAAGGTGAAGGTTTCCATTTCTCATTTATGCAATGCTGAGCAGGTTCACATGCTCCCATTACCACCTTAAGTAAGTAATTTGTTCTTTGGGCTGCCGTCACCTCATCAGTCTAAGTATTTCCTGAACACCCACTCAGAGGGGTTCACTCCCAGGTAGGAGTCCTCATATCAAGATTTGAAAATGACTTAAGAGTGATTGTTCAGATTTGGAGGCTGAGCTGACTTCAAACTTCTGTTGTATACCGTGTTTTAAAATCAACCCTTGTCTCCCCTCTTATGTTTTCCATAACTGGGGGAGGAAGTATGTGTGTGTTGGTGGTGAGACTAGAATAAGTGCAGTGCTGGCACTTGCTGGGGAGGGCCAGGTACTGGTTTAGAATTGCAACTTGTCTTAGAAGGTACTGTTCTCACAACACCTTCAAGTTAAGAAGGGACAAAATAGCACAGAGGCAGAGCTGATGGAATCTCTTAAAATTATGGACAATACCATGTGTCAGGCACTATGCTGCTACTCCTTAGCAAATAACTACATAACAAACCTAAATTTGCCCTTTAGCTCTTTCTGTTGTATAATGTAAATTTGTCCTAGGTGCCCTGTCCTTTTGCTTTCTCCCGCCCCTTGACTTGGCCTGTCCCATTATATGCTACATCATATGTTCCTTCACTCATCAAAGGCACATAGGCAGCATAAGAGAGAAGACTATGCTATGTTTAGCCCACTAAACTTGCTATAACCATAGGGCTAAAAAGGGAAAAATAGAGACCAGAGATTAAGCAGAGATTTGTCATCCATGAGCTTGGAGATACTGATAATTATGAAGAGAGGAGACCATCAAGTAGCATTGTAAATAGTTTAAACTTTGCACATGTAAACTAAAGACGGTTGGCCTTCCCTCATAGGGCTCATTTAAAAAGTAAAATAAAAATTTTTATTCTATTGCTGTTGTCCTACTTTCCCCCTATTGTTCTCCCCTGCCTCACACCCCCCCCCCCCACACCCAACTCCCACAGTCCATCCCTGCCCTGTTGTCCATGACTATGGGTCATTTGTACCAGTTCCTGGACTAGACCCTGCCCCTTCTTTCACCCCTTCTTCCTGTTTGTTCGTCCACTAAGTTGTCCATCCTGAGTGATGATGTCAGTATCTTCATTTAAGATCTTCTAAGTTTAGCTTCTAGGAGCCTGTAAGGATGGATGGTCTATGTTGTTACAAAGATAGTTCCTAAAAGGCAGGCTTGACTCTCGTTTGAGAAAAAATGCAGTTATACACAGTACTGGCATGTAGAGTTTGTGACTATTGGTATAAAACAATGAGAGTTGCCAAAATTGAGAGAAATTTTAGAGAAAAGGTTCCATAGTAATGACTTGCTGAAGAAAACATGATCCGACCTTCAACTCCTGGATAAATTACTTTCATTTTTGAGATGTATTGAGAAACTACGTTGATATCTTGGTCACCTAGAAAAATACAGACATTATTTTAATTACAGAGGAGGTATCATTTAACAGTAAGACTGGAGAAAACCAATTATTTCTCTGAGGTCCTTTGTAATTACAGTTGGGAAGATAATTCTTTCATCAGCAGAGATCAAGTGTCACAGAAAGGTAGTGATCACAGTGCAAAGAATTTGGTAGCTTTCTTGTGTTCCAGGTGTGAATGTGCCCATTGGTTACTGCTGGATAATGGGGGAACAGCCAGCTCTGAGATGACTGAAGAAAGAGGTGGTTCACATCATTGCCTTGAAACCCACTCCAGAACAAGGGCCTGAGGGAACTGGGTCAAGATAAAAATAGTTGAGACACACAAGTGGCTTCCTTTTGCTTGCCTGCTCCAGAGTCATTTTCACAAAATTGCTGGAGAGACCATGGAGACTTCATTTCCAAAAGAGAAAAGCTGATAAAGGAGTACTAACTACTGCCCTGGCTGGTGTGGCTCAGTGGATTGAGCGCCCACCGGTGAACCAAAGGGTCATGGGTTCAATTCCCACTCGGCACATGCCTGAGTTGTGGGCCAAGTCCCCAGTTGGGGGTGTGTGAGAGGCAACTGATACATGTTTCTCTTGTACGTGTTTCCTCCTCCTCCCTTTTCCCCCTCTCTAAAACAAAATCTTTTAAAAATACCTGTCTATAACTCATATCACATAAGGGGTTTATCACACAACTCAGTAAAAAACTTTTGACTAAAATTGGGCAGAAGATTTGAATAGACACTTTTCCAACAAAGACATACAGATGGGCAACAGGCACAAGGAAAGATACTCATCATAAAAATACCAATCAAAATGACAATGAGGTATCACCTCACACCTGTTAGGATGACCATCATTAAAAATACAAGAAATAAGTGTTGGTGAGAATGTGGAAAAGAAAAGCCTTTTGTATTGATGGGAATAGAAATTGGCAAGTCACTATAGAAACCTTATGGAGGTTCCTAAAAAAATTAAAAAATGAAACTGCCCTATGACCCAGCCATTCTCCTTCCAAATATTTATGCAAAGAAAACAAAAACATTCAAAAAATACACACTCCCATGTACAATGCAACATTATTTTCAGTAGCCAAGATAAAGAAGCAACCTAAATATTTGTCGATGGATAAATGGATAAAGAAATTGTGGTATATGATAATATATATGATATACGTGCATGAATATAATATATTCACATACATAGGGTGGGGCAAAGGTAGGTTTACAGTTTGTACGGAAAATGATACAATAGTAATAATACAAGAATAAACTTTCAAAGCATATAGCTGTAAACCTACTTTTGCCTCACCCTGTATACACAATATTCAACTATAAAAAAAAAAAAAAAAAATCTAAGAAGAACTAACTCCTATCCTCCTCAAACTATACCAAAAAATTCAGGAAGAGGGAAGACTCCCAAACTCATTCTATGAGGCCAATATTATTCTAATCCCAAAACCAGGGCAAGACACAACTAAGAAAGAAAGCTACAGGCCAATATCTCTAATGAACATAGATGCTAAAATTCTCAACAAAATATTGGCCAATCGGAT